>CM057164.1:2929801-2990281 GCA_029962745.1 Echinometra lucunter | reverse complement strand
TTAGGGTTAGGGTTAGGATTGGGATTAGGATTAGGGTTAGAGTCAGGATTAGGGTAAGGATTAGGAATGAGGTTAGGGTTAGGGTTGGGATTGGGATTAAGGTTGGAGGGGGTATGAACTTCTTCAGTATTACTACAAGTTTTGTTACTTGTCTGTTGTTTAAGCGGGTCACATGTAGGTCTATAGGTTCTTGAGTAGAGTGTGATTATGTGAAAAGGCAAGATTGCAATATGTGAATTGTTGTTGAAAGTTTGTCCATGAAAAAGGATAATTTGTAGTGGACCATGCTGGTTTGGCCAATCTCTTGCCAGCAGGGGACGCATTATCAGCACATGCTTCACACCTTGCAAATCAGATGTGAAATGAAATTATCATACATGTACACCGTGTAAACATGCCAATCAGTGGTAATGAAAGTACAGGCAGTTTGAATGGGAGGGGGAAATTAAGGAAAGTTTAAGGGGTGACCTTGTGAGAAAACAATTTGGGAGGGACACCAAGGGAAAGAGAGAGAGAGAGAGAGAGAGAGAGAGACGAGAGAGGAGAGAGAGAGAGAGAGAGAGAGAGAGAGAGAAAGAGAGAGAGAGGGGGGGGGGGGGGGGGAGAAAGGGACTCAGGCAGGGAGATGGGAGAGACGAGGGGGGGGGGGAATGGGGGATAGAGATATCAGCAGTCACAACTGATAATGATATCCCTTGGCATGAATGGGCTTTTGATAAAATTGAATTTATTTCAGTGATGAAAATTGATCCAAAATACAGTATTTTGAGTCTTTTAGTGATAGTTCAATAAATTGGAGATGACATGAAGTTGATTTGTCCACAAGGTACATCTGTAAGTTGGGTCAGACTTCACAAATGAATGCTAAATTGTTGTAAGTAGTCTCTCAATAGTATCTATTCCCGGGTCCCAGAGGGGTTAGAACTGTTCACATACTTTTGTTCATCTAGAAATACCCGTCCACTCCTCAATTTTTGATGGACAAAATTATCTTGTACTGGCAATTTTTGTTGTTGTTGTGTGTTTGTGCATGAACCGACCAAATACGTAATCTTGTGAAGAATATGATTTGTTTGAACACCTGAGTAGGGTCCTGAGAGCAGATGAAAAGAAGCCTTTTATGTCCCTTTTATGAATAAAACTCTTGCCTGTAGCCATTTCCAATCTGAACCAGGTTGAAAAGAGATAGAAAAAAAAATCATTTTTCATAAGAATACTAATCACTCAATAAACAATATATCACCGTGAAAGCCGCTTTTGGCGCTTTTCACAAATCCCTTTTCGGCGACTTTCAATTCAAGTGTGATCACCCTTCCCTTTGAGCCTGATAAACGCCAAAGAGTCATGCGGCGGTGGGATTGTATTCAGGTGATATTTTTAGTGGTATCTCCTCAGTCCTGGGTTCCATTTTATGCTCTGCTCTGGCCATGGTTCGAGAAATGTTTTGTGGCTATTTGTTTTGTGTACATTTGTTCCGTCTTGATTGAGGTTTTGTAGGAGAGGGCATTGTGTGTGGAGAAGTAGAGCCCTGGCGGGCACGTGAGAGTGTGTGTGGCCCATTGCATAGTGCACTACTTGTAGGGTAAGATTGGCTCTTCATGCTTGCCGACTGTTTCTGCCTTTGAGCTAGATGATAAGGTGAAACAGAATGACAGCATTCTTCGCCTGCATGTAACTCCCCTTCCCCCTCTTTGGATGAAAAAATATTTCTGGTGTTTGGAATATAAAGAACAAAACTTTGGGGATGGGTTGTACTCTGTGGTGGATTAGGAGATAAATTGATTATTATACATGTACATGTAGTTCAGCTTCTAAAATGATTTGATAGATGTACTATAGACCTGCATATGGGATGCATATTTTCTTTGAAGATTTCTTTAGTTTGTTAAATGCATAAATGATAATTTAAACATGTTTCTTAAATGACATATTCTTCCACACATGTACAGCATACTTAATCATACCTTTGATTTTGCATTGAAGAGGAGAGGATTGTATGGCTACATTTACTGAAAGATTTGAATTCTTGAGAGTTTAACTTTCTGTGATCCTGTTTTTCCAAAGAGGAAGCAATCGATCATCACCATATCTCTCGACCCGTCCTCTGGTTACCGTGGCAACATGATAGATGCAAGGGGGCAGGACAGTAGCCCCTGGCTGGTGTTGAACGGGACTTGGTTGTACTTGTAGAGCCTTGGTTGAGATCATTTGTGTCACCCTCAGGCGCAGGTCCTATCACCGTTCTGCTCAAGACTCAAGATCAAGTGCATGCCAAGATCTGTGAAGTCATGATGAGTAAGGGAGCAGATTTGGGATCTCTTAATCCCCTCACTCACATGCTCTTTACCCTCTTTTAATCTCATTGTACCCACTCTTTAAGCTTCCTATCATTCAGTGAAACATGAGACGATGTATGTTGGGTTGTATTCATCAGCTAAAAATAACGTTGCTCTCCATTAAGTTCAAAACTCAAAAGAAAGATGATAGTAAGATTACATCCTGTAGAGAATGCTTTTAATTAAATAATCATTTTCCTTATTGTACATTTATCTAAAATCGAATTCTTTCGCAAACAAGATGTAGAAACTAAGAAGGATGAAAACAAATTATACAAGTACATGTACATGTATACAGATTTGCTCTGTACAAAAGCTTGAACACACCTTGCCAACAATCAAAGAGGATTTATTGCGATGTGAGCCTGACCTGAAGAAGTTCATCCATCATTGTGAGCTCTTAATTCCGAACTTCACTGTCAACTTGGATGGCATTTTAAAACTTCTTTTTGAAAGCTTTAACAAGCTCTTGCAAGCTTTTCTGCTCTTTCTCCTTCAGCTGAAGTGTTGCACCTGAGCTATTTCACTTACCTCTCCCTCACTAGAACTTGACATTGTTTATTTGTGCTTGCTTCAGTTGACAAACAACTATTGACTGATTTATGGCAGATTTACACATTGCTGTTTCTTGTGCTACTTCAATAGTAGCTAAGGGGGTGGGAGCTTAGCCCTTTCTATTTCCTGGGGTTAAGCAAAATTTGGCAGTGTAAAAAGCATACTACATGTAGATATGACTAGGACATTACATGCATTTAAGAAATGAGAGAAAATCACAATGGTGTGTGACATAGTGTGTCACTGTCAGCATTATTTGGATGTGAAGTCATCGTGATGCAGATTATACAGTAATATACAGCAGACAGTTGGTGTAATAACCACAAATACTTGAACTTCCAGGGGTACCTGTTGCACCCTAGAGGTGAAGATTGCACCCCTATTGACTCCTGGAAATTGAATTAAAGATCGTAAATGAGAGGAACACCCATAACCCATCCATCAAAGCTATTAACTTCTCATAGAACATACCTGATGACTAGTTTACATGATCAGACCCAAGGATGTGCAGTGCTTCATTAACCCATTTGTGACAGAGGTCCACATTATTTGTGGTTTGACCTAATAACTTTTGATGCAGAGCCCTAAAAATCATACCAAATACATGAGCAGAAAGAGTAAAAAATTCTACACAAACTGTGCCCATTTTGGTTGCATCAATATTCGGTGTTTGATGCTGAAAATTTTTAAAAGGAAAACAAGCATTAAAATCCTTGAATTGGCAATGTGACAGAAAGTTTAAAATCACCGTTTTCCGCTGCAAATTGGCAACTTTTTTGACTTCTCATCATAATTTCTGTCAATTATATTCATTTCAGATACAGTTGTACATGACGTTTTATAAGAAAAATGTAGCAATGAAATAAAAATGTTGGTGTTGCCAATTTGAAGAATATAAGCTGATCAAATTAGGCTTTAAATAATTCCTGTCACGAATGGGTTAACCTGTTTAGTACGATTTGATTGCAGTATAATAATGCAATTTCCATAGACCCTAGCTAACCTGAGTTATCTCGGGCTTAGAAGTATTCATCGGGTTAATGTCAGGTATGACTTTGTAATAATTTTACAGTTTTGCAGGAACTTCTGAACAAATGTCATGTATACTATAAACATCCCTATTCTGTAACATAGTAGTTTACAAGTTTGTACAGTGCATATACATGTACTTCATAAATATTCATGGCAGGTTGAGTCAAGGTGTTAGCCTGAACAACATGTGCACCATCTCCAGTGCATTGAAAATCACTGGCCAGACAAGTTGTTACTCATTACTTTTATTCCAGTTTCATTTTTACTAAAAAATGAGTCATTTTAATGTTTTTTTCTTCAATATTTCATGTTTTGTTATCATGAAATTGCCTTCTTACATGTAGGTAAATTGACCTCCGGGTCAAAGAATAACTTGGGATGGAACTTACTGGTACATTGTAATGATTAAAGAAATGCAGAGAAAGGAAAATGATCTCCAAAATGTTAGATAATTAACCTGTTGGCTGCTGCACACTAAATCCAAGAGAAGTCTTAAAGAGTCTCAGGAAAATGTGTGTTACTGAAATTAATTAAACACTGCTCAGCAGATTAAAAATAACAAGAACAAATTGATCATGAATTGAGAAAAGCTGCTGAGATTGCCTGTAGTATTGCATACACTTCAGCTTTGCAACATTGGTTTTAAGCTTCAACAGTAATCATGAAACTGTTCTTCCAGAAGGTTTGTCAAATGATGGTCTGAATTTGAAGACTATTTAACGATCACCTGTGATGGTTTTTATTGAATGTCAATGTCAGGTAGTTTCACCTTCCATGACATCAGCTATTGTTACTTAATTGCCATGATGTCTCATTAGCTGTGTCTGGCTACGACTTCCAAATCGACTTTGCATCAATTTCCCGTCTTCACCAGGGGGATAATTCCTGTCAATTAGGTTACTGCTATGGTTTGTGGAATTTTTTCGTTTTTCATTCCCTGACAAAATTTTGTTCCTTTTCTTCGGGGGATATTCCTGTAAATTAGGTTATTGCTATGATTTTTGAACTGAAGTCTTTCTTTTCTTTGTGGCTGAGTGGAGTAAATATTGGATTTTCAGGTCTCCTGTTAGTCATGGAGGCAAGGTTGTGTGTGTGAGTCTGCAGAATGTAACTTCAGTGTTCATTACTAGAATATACAAATAGATACCCTATAGTCAAATTATGTTATGTAAAAAGCAATTCTTCTGAACATACATTGACTATGGGGTTTAGAAAATGTGTAACTTCCAAGAAAATTGAGAAAATGTGAAATTTCATGTACAAAGTGAATGGATACCTGCTCGCATATGATGTCATCAGTGTTGCCAATTTCCAGAGCTGAGAGTAGTTTACTAGTAAATGTAAATGAGTGTGATTTTCTTATTTTTACTGATTTTGCTCATTTCTTTTTTAAAATGCCATTCAAATTTATCTCCTTTTATTGAAACAGTGAAATTTCTAGGGTGGACTTACATGTACCCTTTAAAAGTCTATGGGAATATGCATGAAAGAATTCAGTATACAGTCAATGGGTTAACACTGACATGTACAGTGTACTAAACTCTACTAGTGAACTAAATTTCATTTGATTCTACTCCAAAAGATAGAGCGCATTATTTACATAATTGATAGTATCTCAAAGGTCAAAGTCAGTAGGGATTTTGAACACACTGCATGACAGCTAATGTTTCATGATTGTCATAATTATCCTATTAGGGCAGTCTGTGTTCATTTCATATGTCCCAATATCCTCTTTAGTTAGTGTTTATTTTATGTCTGTTGTCAAGAAACCAGTGTTGTTTCTGTCTGTTAGAAACCAGCAGCAGCCTCTTTGCAAGGGGCCCAAGTATGCATGTAGCAGTGGACTTCTGACTTTCTCCTATCAGAGGGACCTTGTGATGTAGCATCATATAATGTCTGCTTGTAAATTGCCTTGTTCAAGGACACAAGTGTGCTAAAGCAATGCCAGATGAGGTTCTCCCTGTCCCAGCAACTGAAATTTTCTGTAGGGGCTCTCTTTCATTTATTTACAATTACAATTTATTTCAGGAATTACTTAGTGGAAATATGAGAGGGGGGGGGGGTAGATTTTTATGTCTGTATTTATTCATTCATCTGTTTATTTATTTATTCTTTTATATGTTCATGAATATATTCATTTATTTATTAATTTATATTTATTAATTCATTTATTCATTCATTCACTCATTTTGTTTTTACTTTATTTCTTTATTAATTACCATATTCATTTATTTATTGATTTATTTATTTAATCATTGATGTTTTTGACAGAGATAGATTTGATGACCATTCCTTCAACTTATTACCTTGCTGATGATGAACCCTTTGAATGGGTGGTATATACATGTATATCCTAAAGAAGATTGCCATTTCCCTTGAGGTAAATGTACATTGTACAAAGCCTAATCCTAATACAAGAACAAATTGCGCAGTGATTACCTTGAATAAGGTCAGGAGATACAATGTAATCAAATATATTAATCCCACAAATGTTTCTTATAAGTCGGTAATCAGTGAATTAGGAAGAGATATGAGGTCAGTGCAATCCTCTTTATTCCATGTATTATAGACCAAGTAAAATTGATTCCTCGTTTCTTGTGAAGAAACTTTCATATTGAGGAGGAGAGAGCTCTGTGTAATGTGATATCTGATATTTTTCCGGTACATAAAAATCCATTTGGTTAATTTTTCAATACAAATTTCATTTTCTAATATTTAATCATAAGCACTTAAGAGGCTAAAAAATGTAAAAATGCATGGTATTAATGATTTTTTTTGTGTGACATCATTGTCCAGATGTACTCAGATTGAAATAAATCTAATTTTGGAGCAAACATAGGAAAGGGATAAATATTCGAGGCAGGCCTAAGAAAGGAAGGACGAGAGGACAAGAAACTAGGAATTGATTTTGATTGGCCTTACCCTTTTGAAAATTAAGAAGTTGAGATCTCAGGTCTCTTGCCAGTTTTCCCCTTTAAATACAGATGGATTAGTTTTGCATTGTGTTGTAGTAGGACTATAACCTTAGGGATTATGCCGTTAATACAGTTACAGTGGCACCAGTATTTTGTAACAAGGAATTACTTTTATTCCACATCTTTGTAAAGTCCAGGTAATATTGGGTATGGTACAACACTATTGTGGTTACCGTCTTGGGTACAATGAAATTAGAATATATTTCAATTTCTGTCTCAAGGGGACTCCTCATTATCTCTTGAAATATTGATTACCAGTTAGTATTAAAAAAAAATCAGTTTATTATCCATTCTCTCCAATTTTCGTCTTTGCAAGTGTTGCATTTAGTGTCTTGAGTTTATGTAGGCATGACTCATTACTTATAGGAGTCTGGTGAAAATGAGACCTGAGTTCATCCAGACTGCCCCCCCCCCCAAAAAAAAACAAAACAAAAACAAAACTAAACAGGGGCACTATGACCTCCAAAAGCCTATGAGAGGACATCCCATCCAAGGCAACAGGGAGTGTGAAGCCCTCTTATATAGGTGGGTTTTCATCTTCATTAGCTAGACTTTGAGGAACAGCCCGCTATTCTGGGATATCACGTATTACATGTAGCCCAAATTCCGCTGAAGTGTGCAGTTGTGTCCACATTAGCACAAGCTCTGTATACGGCAATCTAGCTCGAGCTACAGCCCATTGTTGGCACACCGTGCATGAGGGAATGAAAAAACCAGCTCCTGAAGCTTGAGCTGTGATGAGGACGTATCAAAAATAGCTGGCTAGAATTTAAGCGGCTATTATGCAAATATACATATCCAAAATTTTAGTGGCTTACTTTTTATAGTGTCCCCCCCAAAATGTGAAGATTAACACCCCTTTGAATTGAGGACATCCTGGAACCATGATATGAACTACAGTATATACTACTAATGCATTCATGCTCTTAGTATTGTCCATTATCATATTAGGATGCTCAAGAATGTGCTGTTTGATATCAGAAGTCTTGTGCGTTATTTCAAGATGCATGCTATGTCCATGCGATATCCGTGTTGAAAAGTCACTGACATAGTCTTGCCTCGTTCGTTGAATAATAAACCCTTGCTCAAGTTTCTGGTAGTAATTTGATCTCTGAGGGAAATTGTCGTTCCCATAATTCTTGGCTCCTCTTACAGTTGTATTGGTCTATTTAGAGAACTTCGAAGAAACATGAAAATATGAAGCTGTGGATATAATAAGAACTTAACTAAAAAAATTGTACTAATTTTTTCTAATTGTGATATTAACAGAGGGAAATCTTCATCTCTGGTATTTTAATAACTATTCTATTTTCATAGAAACAAAATTATACTGATGAATTACTTGCACCAAATCTACATGCTACATGTATAATCACTTCAGCTATTTAACTGTGTGCATGTGCACATGCATCATGTTTGTAACTCATAGGATGTATCGCAATATCCAGAAGCTCTGACTAGATGTTGTTTCCGTAAGAGACCTTAGAAGACCATTTTCACACCTTTGGACCTAATTCCTAAAGCTACACTCCATAGACAATCGATTGCTAGCTTTTGACAAGAGCATTGTTGAATCCATGAATCCTCATGATTCACAAAATTCTCATTATAAAGTGTTCCCTTTGTAGTATGGCTTCTGTACACTGCAAACATCAATGCAAGCCTGGTGCCTCAATCTATCATAAGATTTTATAAGTTTTCTGTTACTTCTCTACAAAATAGATCATTATTCATCTCCCCTTTTTCAATAATTGTGTGCTTGGATGCCACTCTTTGTGCATGTGGATGTGTTATTAACGTGAGTGTAGCGATGTGTATTGTACATGAAAGGGCACATGATAAAACTTTTGTTTAGGACATCATGTGCACTAGAGGTCCTCAGGGAAGGGATAAAGTATGTTTGTTCCAGACCCAACGTTTGATTTCCTCACAAGAAAGTCACAGGAACAAACAAGAAGGTATGAACTATCATCATTTAATTATGACATTAAAGGCTTTCATAAAGAAATTCAGGTTTTTAATTGTATAGATTAATGTGTTTCTCTTGTGTACATTTGGTTGTTTTTTGTCTGTTTAGATACATGTGGTTGCCCAGGGGTGCTAGTCAAATATATTTCTGTACACATGCGTGACCAGAAAAAGAGCATGAAAAGGGTAGTTTTTGCCGGTTAAGGCGCATCATCATGCACAGGACTCATTTAGGGTGCCAAAAAGGCCAAATACAGGAAAAAGAGTATGCTTTTTTCCATTTGTTAACACTTGTTTAGATTATCTTCTTCCCCATCCTATTCCTTACTCTGGACTTTGTGTTCAGGGTATGTTTGTATTTTGTTGAGAAGAGGCCAAAAAAAAATGGAAAAGGTTGTAATTTTTACCATTGTTTTATTGGTTTTGGAATGATAATACATGTAATTTAGTGTTCATTATAAGTTAGTGCCAATTCCATACAGATGCTGCTTACAGATATTATTTACTAATGTAATTCATGATCTGCCTGTCTCCCCAACCAATAAACAGTCCTACTCTTAAATGATATGTCAGTGAAACCCTTCCCATGTGCCATCGGTGTCCCAGGCATCACTTTGCTGGTGGACAGCTGGCGGACCCGGGGTGGGTTTTCACGGGATTTCTTTTGATTTTGATGGGATCAAGAGATTTTGATCCGTTTCCTGGCAGCTGGAGAGGTAGAAATTGAGTCTGGAAGAGGATTGGAAAGGACATGGACTTGGGAAGATGGATAGGAGAGAACAAATGAAGAAGAGCAAGAGTCCGGGAGGGGGGGGGGGGGGGGGGGGGGGGGGGGGGGGGAGGTGGGAGGTGGGGATTGGGGTGGGAGGGAGAAAGGGCAAGCAGAGAAAGAGAAATGGGGGGGGGGGCAGGGAATGTACATAAGAGGAAGGAGGAGAGAGGGAGGAAGAGAGAAGGAGGTAATCAGAGAGATAAATAGATTATTATACAACATGGTAGAGAGCATTGCCTTGTAGTAGTAGTAGTAGTAGTAAAATGGTTTATTAAAAAGAACTGAAAATGGTAGCCCGAAGGCTGAATTACAATCAGTTTACAAATTCAGTCATAACAAACATGATATATAATACATATTAAAAATAGAGTTACAGAAATATACATTAAAAATTACAGTAATCAGGTAAAATGTCTTAAAAACTTCATATAGAACAGAGTTTTGTATATATAAGCATAATGCTCATTTATCGAGATTATTATCATAAAATCCAGAAGAAAATGAGACATGATTGGGGTATGAATAATCAGCAAATATATAAGGCCCGGGAAATATTAATTCATTTATGAAAACCAAATGGATATTGGAATTGGAGTTGCAAGATGGATAGAAAAAGACTGAATAGTGGCAAGAGTCCTACTGATAAGAGAAAATGATAGAGGGATAGAGGGAGGGAATGAGAGCACAGAGAGACAAGAAAAATGAAGAGATAGAGAAATAGGAGGGGGGGGGGTGAGAGAAGGGGGCTAAGAGAGATAAGAATCATGAATTAGAATATGTTGAGAATGATATGAATTTTAAGTACCATGGAGTTAAGTGGTATTGAAGGGAATCATTTATAGGCAGACATTGAATTGAGGAAGATGAAAGATGAGACTACCAGTAATTTTTGTTCAAGACAGTGAAAGTCTTTTGCATAACATACTTTAGACTGTGCTACATGTAATACTAGAGATTTGAGCTATTTTGGACTTGATGTTCCATGGTATAATTTATCACACAGTGTCAGATTAGGTTGTTATAATTACACATTGCCACACATTGTGATAAAGTCTGTTACTAGAGTGAACTGAGTGCTCCTGTGATTTGGGAGGGGAGGGGGGGGGGGATGAGTAAACTTAATGCAAGTAAAGAAATGTTCCATTGCATGTTTGGGTCTGGAGTTTAGCCTACTTCAGATGACTCACAAGGGGCAAAGGGCTTTCCTGACTACCAACCCATTCATACATTGGACCTTGATACCTATATGGTGCCTGTATAATGGTGCCTGGAAAACTGGAGGGAACCATAGTCTACACCCACAGACTCTATCAAAATACCCAAACTCAATTCCATAAAACCTTGAGCCTAGCCTAACTTTGCCAGTGTCTCTCTGTCAGGAGCAACTACAATACAGGACCTAAATGGAGTGTAATTGACAATGCAGTCTACATAGTCTTACAGTTCAGACCCTCTGTTATGAGTTATTACTGATACGGGTCTGTGGGTTCATACTAAGTGAGTAAACATGAAGTTGTATCAGAAAAGTATCCAAGGACTGAATCTATTGTAAAATGAAGATTTGTGCTCATTCATAGTGATTTGCTGAGATGTGAGGCTACTTTATATACAAGGCAGTAATTGTATAAATGTGTACTTACCCCTGGAGTACACAAAAAGCATTTTGATACATGTGAAAGCTACTGGAAAAAAGGTTTTGTTACATACAATGCAGAGTATGAGGGTTTTATTGAACATTTTGATAAGTCTTTTCCTGTGGTTGAGTCTTTGTAAAGATATTGTAGGCGTGTATTTTTTCTTTTAAACTTTTGTGCAGTGACTTCCAGGGCATTCCTACATGTACATGTATGTGATGTAGTCTCCTTTCCTTGCGATTACAATGTACTTCATTATTTTTCTTTCCAATGTATGGACTGTTCTATAATAATTTATTAATCCACTTAACCCATTCGTGACCGAGGTCCACATTTTGTGGTTTGGCCTAATATCTTGTAATGCAAAGCCCTAAAAATCATACCAAATACATGAGCAGAAAGAGCAAAAAAATCTACACAAACTGTGCCCATTTTGGTTACATCAATATTCATTGTTTGATGCTGAAAATGTTTTGAAGGAAAATAAGCATTAAAATCCTTAAATTGGCAACGTGATAGAAAATTTAAAATCACTGTTTTCCCCTGCAAATTGGCAACTTTTTGACTTATAATTTCTGTCAATTTATATTCATTTCAGATACATGACGTTTTATAAGAAAAATGTAGCAATAATATAAAAATGTTGGTGTTGCCAATTTGAAGAATAAAACTGATCAAATTAGGCTTTAAATAATTCCTGTCATGAATGGGTTAAAGAACAGAAGACCTGTTGAACCAATTGTTCTCAAATGTAATGAATGGGCCTCACACAGAATGGACCACAAGGGGAAATGCCTTTTCTAGGAGAACACACTAAATATACATGTACCTGTATGCTACACTGTACTGTGCTTGGGCTTGATTCATATTTGTCAACCTCTTGAATAAAATTTTTAAAAGTTAATCTGAATGAGCTTTAATATCGTAGTGCCCCCATAAACTTCAACATCAATTCTTTAGAATTAAGATTTCATAAAAGGGGGATTGAAAATTGTAACTTCATGGCCATCTTTGTGACCGGTTTGAATACCTGAATTTGACCCAGAAACCATCAATCTTGTTGGTGATTAGATTCCCGAGTGAGGGGTGGGAAGAGCGGGAAGCATTCATCGGAGCGGAGATCCATCGTATTTCCACACAGGAAACCTTAGGCAATCTGACGGCATTTAGGGAGATGAGAAGTTTGTATACTTTGATTACCTGCTGGTGATAGAAGATGGCGTGACCTGCCGCGTCACTTCTGAGGGAGATTCTTGAGATGACGGAAACTTTAATGAGATGATGAAAGGCACAAAGGATGATAACGATTGAGATGGGGAAGTGCTCGTGTCGCAAGGGGGCCTTGGTAGCCGCATTGTCTGTCTGGTTGTCAACTCAGCCGTAATCTGAACATCGTTTTGCTTTACGTCTTCTTTTCGTTGGAACTTTTGAATCCACACTATAGTACATATACATTATATATTAGCTCTCTGGCTGTTTAGCGTATTATTTCATTCTAGTAAACTCTCTCTTTTATTTTTTTCCTCTCTCTCTCTCTCTCTCCAATTTCTTTATTTCCATATATCATGTTATTATTCCACAAATTATTTCATTTGAAATTTTTTTCACCACATTTGAATGGAGAAGTGGAGGATTTAAATGAGCCACACTAATAATTCATTCATCATTATTCCTGAGTCCAATATGAACCAATGGGTTTGTTTACATTTTAGTACCACAATCCAAACTAATGTAATTCATGTACTTGACGGTAACAATGCTTGTTAAAAACAGAGTTAAGCAAAGGGTAAAAGTAAGAACTTGCCACACACGCATCATCCCTCCTTCTCAATTACCAACTTGACAGTAACAACATCTGATTTATTTAGCCAAGAAATTCTAAACTCCTAAGTCATCTTTCCCATCTAACCAAACAGATCTTATACCGGTGTCATCCTCCCTGTATCCTCCCTATTTCTGGAGATGACATTGAGGGTATCCTGTGCAGAATCCTCTCAGTCCATCTGAATCTCATGTTCAATAAAAACAAACCGGATACCTGTCACTTTTCGGAAAATATCTGTATTTGATGGTCTGGTTTCTGGCCCACTTATCACCTGGAGTTTTTGGTGTGACGGGGATATGACAGTCGTGGGAGTTTTTTCTGCTTTTCCATCCTTCTTGGGGCACAATGTGAGCAAGGGGTGTAGCTGAAAACTTGAGGAAATTGTCTGCAGAGAGGCAAAAAGGGCGTAACTTTGTTTCCTTTAGTATGTGTAAGTTACCCCCCCCCCCATTGCTTTCCTGCTCTCAAAGATGGCATAATCTGTGAATGAAGGGAATGGAGTAGAAGAGACATATTGTTTTAATATGTAGTGCAGGAAGAGAAGAATATATCTTTGCAAATACAGAGATTATTGATTGATTATGTAAATACATGTAATACTACCAATACAATCTATTTCTAAGATCTGTTACAATATCTTGTGTGTCCTCCACAATCTTTTGATGTCTTCTCCTGTTCCTACTCCTGAATGGTCATGTGCATGCTTATGGTCATTAAACATTGTTGCACAATTATCGTTGTCGTCGTCATCATCATCATCATCATCCTCATTATCACATCATCATCATCCTCCTCCTCCTGCTCCTTCTCATCATGATCATTATCATCACTATCATCCTTCTCCTCCTGCTCCTACCCATGATCATTACCATCCACTAGCATCACCACCACCATCATAATCATCATCATCATAATTATTATCATAATCATCTCCACCATCATCATCATCATCATCATAATTATTATCATAATCATCTCCACCACCATCATCATCATCATCATCTCCACCACCGTCATCATCATCATCATAATTATCATAATCATCTCCACCACCATCATCATCATCATCATCATCATCATCATCATCATCATCATCATTCTCATCATCATTATCCTTCTCATTAAAATCAATATGTGGTCAATTTTAAATTTCTCACCATCAAACTTCTTCTCCTTTTTTCCATCTCACCCAAAAGAGGAAAGGAGCCAGACAAAATGTCAAAAATAGAAATGAAATTTTAACCTTCAGACAGAATAAACCGTGTACATCATCATGCCCATCCATC
This sequence comes from Echinometra lucunter, assembly GCA_029962745.1. Classification (NCBI taxonomy): domain Eukaryota; kingdom Metazoa; phylum Echinodermata; class Echinoidea; order Camarodonta; family Echinometridae; genus Echinometra; species Echinometra lucunter. The sequence goes on along the minus strand of CM057164.1, from coordinate 2,975,898 downwards.
CTGGCTAATCATGCATTTAATATCTCAGCCGTTGAGAGTCTGGGACAGGCCAACAAGAATTGTGTCTCTATTTGGAAAATCCAGGATAGGGTCCACTTGGATACTTGTCTCGAACTAATTTCTATGATGATATATTAGCTTGGTTATACATTTCTCTCATGATGTGTTCTCATGATTGATTGAGTGTTAAAAAAAGCCTTTTTTATGCTGGATTTCTCTGTTACTAAAGTAAAATTTCATCTTGATGAGATTTAAATAATTTTTCTGCTGAAGCTTTTTTTTGGTTGTTATTCAAGCTTTGCTGAGCTGTAATTATGGTCTTTGTTTAATGGCATTTTTATGTTGATCTGAGAACATTCATTCTTTTTGTAGCCTTGCTGTTGCATGATATGTAAAATCATAAATCATTGATAAATTTTAGGCAACTAATCTTTGAAGTTTGAACCATACTACAAATTTAATTACATGCACAAAGATAACAGTTTGCAGTGCTTTTTGCACCTCTCAGTTATTTAATTTCTTGACTCGTTAGTGGTTTTAAATTTTATTATTGTCAATTTGCAACAGGGTATATTTTTGTATTCTACCTTGATGGAATTTGTTATTCTTGAAATTAATATGTCATGTAAACTTCTTATAATGAGCCCCTCTTCCCTCTCCTCCCCCTTTCCCCCTCTCTATCCCTGTCTCTCTTTGTCTGTTTCACATGTCAACCCTTCACTCATCTACCAGAGGGTGATTGGAGGGGTAAAAGAATTGGTCCACCTGAATCCAGGTATATACTAAAATACACAAATGTAGCACCTTTCTTCCGGTGTGGGTGTCACTTGGACCCCTAGGTCAAGGGTAAGGACTGATTCTTGAAGGGGGGTAAGAAGGGTGTGTGTGGGGGTGATGAGATGAGATGACTGGTAGGCTGGTAGGCTGGTTGTGGGCTGGTATGATGTGCATGTATTTTCATTTGCAATCTCATATACCAGTACCATATCAATGCCCATTGAAATTACATACAAAGGAGCACAGAGAGACATATCAGGGCCTTCTGGAAGAGCTGCAAAACTGCAGAAGATTTGGTCAGGAAAGTAATAAAATCCCACAGAAATCCCACAGAAATCATACAGAATTTTCTTCAAAGAGAACTTGGAAAGATCTGCAATACTCCGGCATCCATGTGCATAATCTATTCCATGTCAAACTCTTTGGGTCCATGAACCTTACTGTTGAGTTTGATGACCATATAAGCCATGCACTGAAACCTAGTTACCGACAAAATGTACATGTGCTTCCCGAAATAGACACAACCTGGTTTGTTTTTTACATTAATTTATGGCCTTGGGCTAATGGATTTTAGGTTCAATGGCATGGAAAGTGGTATAAACAAATAACAAGTATTTGGGAACCTTGAGTTTGAAAGGGATGCTGTTGGTGAACATTCATGAGCACTCACTATTCCATGTCAAACTTTCCGAATTCATGACTCCACTGTAAATGATGACCGTTTTAACCACGGACCTTGTCCCTCAGCCCCCAAAATAGACCCAAAACCGGTTGGTTTGTTTCTGACATTGATTACGGCCTCAGGCTAATGGATTTTAAGTCCAGCGATTATCCATTCTCTGTATTCACGTTCTCAACTTGTGATTGATTGGACCGGACGGGGGAGGTAACTGAAGACCATTCACATTTAGTTGTCTTGCTTGACTGGTTTTGTGCTTCAAGTCGAGTTGTAATGTCTCGTAATATTATTGATCAGATTTTAATACCACTGGTAAATTAGTCCTTTATTGTGATAGTCCATGTATGCGTGAAGCCATTTGTGTTATGAGGAAGAAGAATGAAATCTAAACCAAAAACTTTTGGTACTCAACTCAACTTTTCACCCACTTCTGGATCTACATGTATATGTATTCAAAAAAGTATCCTCCAGGCACCTTATCAAAAGTTAGAGTCAATTTGAAACGCAGCCTTTAGCGCCTTTCCCGCTCAGCGTCTTTTCCCCTCCGATCCTCATGTTCCACCGTAGACAAAACGATTGGGGATCGGGAAAGACCTATGTAAAAGGATGGTTGGGGAGAAGATGATCAGACGCAGGACAAGATTTTTGATTAGCGGCCTAAATGGTAATATCACGTAAATAAGAAAAGGGTCAAAAGGTGGTAATGGTGCTGGTGGTGGGGGGGGGGGGGAGGTAAGGCCTCTAGTTGTTCCTTCAGTTATTGAAATTTTCTTTTTGAATTAAATACATTTCTTAAATTAGAATATCTGCTTTATGAAGGTAACACAGCATCATAATGAATGATGTGCTGTACACTCTAATGTTTCATAACTCTGCAGTCATTGCATTGTCATGAATGCAGATATATGTACAGATTTTTAGTTCAGTTGCATAAAAGGCATGTGTACCATTATGTGTCTCAGATATATCCCTTGTTCAGATATCTTCAAAGATTTTAACAAATTTATCTTGCATTTGATTGTATTTTTGCATTTTGAAATTAATAGTTGTAATTTCTTTCTTTTGCATGCTACATAATATGGACAGATGAAAAAGGTAAGTGATATAATGGAATTTGTTAGTTTTTATCATTTCTACAATCCATGAACTGTAGAGTGAAACATCAGTTTTTAAGCCCATTGTCCATTTTTTTTATCAAAACCATTTTATTACACTTTTAGACTGTGTGAATTTTGTTTTGTTAAGGTGTGAATCAAATCCTTCATATTCATAATTCATTCTAGATGTACATGTAGCTCAAATGCAGAATGTTTGATATATTATTTTCACTTTATCTGCAGTGATGCAAAATTTATTACAAATTATGAAATGCATGATCAGGCATATATTATGTACATGTGCATGTAGGTAGAGAGAGAGAAAGAGAGAGAGAGAGAAAGAAAGAAATATTGAAAGAAAGAAATATTGAGAAGGAAAGAGAAAGAGAGTGATAGAGGAGAGGGAGGAAGGGAAGGAGGATAGGAGATGGAGAGAGATAGAAAGAAAAAAAAAAGATAAAGAAAGAAAGGGAGAAAGGAAGAAAGGAAGAAAGAAAGAAAGAAAGAAAGAAAGAAAGAAAGAAAAATTGGGGAGGGGAGAGTAGGACAGAAAGCACAGAAGAAGAGGGATAAAATACTCATTAGGGCAGTGAAGTCCATGGATGCAATTTCTATTGCATTGGAAAGGAGTCTATTGGATGAATATGATAAAAAGAATGATTGGGGAAAAGACCCCACTGTAAATGTGAATAAGAGGAGGAAAGTTGAAATGAAAGAGATGGGAAGTCAATGAACTGGAACCCACTGACCCCCTCCTCTCAATAAATTTGATCTCTATTGATCAAAGAATAGATGTCACTCACCCTGATAATATCAGTATTGATCTTAATGCTTTGAGATATCCACCCTTCATTCTATCCCATGTATTCAGACAGTCTTGTCATTCAGACAGCATTTTGAAAAAGAGACCCAGCTGCATTTAGCTTTTTCATTGAACCTCAGATTAATATAAGTCTAAATTCAAATTTTAATATAGAGTAAAAATAAATTCAAGAAGAAAATCTTAGTATATCCATCAAGCACAAAGTAATTTTGCATGAAAGTGGTGGATTTTTAAGGGATTTCTAAAGCAGTCACAAAAGTGGGTTGAGGAGATGGAGATGACGGTACACAGTTATCTTTTTTTCAAATCAATTTGGTGGGGTGATAAGACCTTGTATCTCAAATTTTAGTGAAAATTACTTTTTTGTATTAAACTCCAGATTATCAGTCAAGTAATGTCCTGTCCAAATCCAAGCTCTCTTACAACAAAAACAAAGCCACCACGGCATGTCAAAGGAAAGGCAATCCCATTGCTTATAATGATTTGGCAGCCATGATTTTTCTCTTTCCTGAACATTTGATTTTCTTGAGATACGAGGTTTTGTCGCCCCACCGACGTCATAGTTATGAAATGTCTAATTCATACATTTTTCATATTGAGCAAACTACAGTCATCATTATTAGTTGTCTATTACATTGAATAACTTCATACTATAGGCCTACATGTATGTAGGATAGTACATGTAGAATAATGATTCACTTTTCATTTGTTGAAGTTGTAGTTTGTAGAATAACCTGTAAATGAAGGTTTGCTAAGGTAGAATGGTATGAATAGAAAGATGCAGGGAAAAGAGAGAGAGAGAAAGAGAGGGAGGGGAGAAAGAGAGAAAGACAGACAGACAGAGAGAGAGAGAGAGAGAGAGAGGAGAGGAGGAGTGGGATAAAGATTTAGTGTGAGAGAGAATAGACTACATGTACATATTAATTACTGATAATAAACACTTCTCTCAGTATACGATTCCCCTGAGTTTAGAGACTTAATTCACTTTCTTTATTATTAAGCAAGAACCAGTAATATATAGAGTTTTTATTTTATAGAAATTGGAGGAAATTTTACTGGAGTAGACCTGAAGAATTTCTGTATAGCGCCTGGTGCACAGAACATAAGTTTGTCGACGCACCACCACTTACCACAACAACAACAACAACATAGAGAAAGCAGATATTCAAAGCAAAACAAATTTATTAATGAACTGTTAGAGAGAGGGGGGGGGGGGGGGAGAAAGAAAAAGAGAGGGAGAGGGCGGTTTAGCAGTGAGGTACAGCTTGGTGGTAGAGGGGGTCATTGACCCCCTCCCTGCCATTCAGGATGGCAGAGGTGCCATAAGTTTGAGGGTCAATGCCCACAGGTTTCTTTCAAGCTCTATTAGAACTCTGTGATCCGCGAGTTGTGGAATTGCAAGTCTCTGTGTATTTAGCCATGTGCTGTTGAGGTTCTACCGACACATCTTCTGTTCAGAGCCTGAAGGGCATTAAAGACATTGGCTAACATTGTCATGATTTAAAAAAAATCTCATTTTGTTACTTAAAAATGGGATAAACATTAGGGTTATAGTGTAAAAATACCAGTGTGTAAGTTTCAGAGCATAATATCCATGGGAAGTATTTTTAAATATTAGAAATGTGAACCAATGTTTGAAAAATATACGCGGGTCGGTTGCATAGACCCAACGTAAGGAGTGCGCATGCGCACATGACTCAACGGACCGCACTGTGTGTATTGACGTATCACGCGGCGGAAGGCAAGTAACGGTATTTTTGAATTCGCGCAAACGGTCCTCTTAGTTCAGTGTCTCTCAAGACGAAAGCTAATAAAATCGCGGTTTGCGTCTAACTTACAGCTTTTCCTTCCAAATTATGGTTGGTTTCAGGGTTTTTGAGTATAAATACAAGTACTCATACACATGTTTCATCTTAGTTTGAGAATTTTTTAAATCAGCTGCTCACAAAGTTAGCCAATGCCTTTAATTCATATCATTTTATACATACCTACCACCCTTCTGCCTCTGAACAGATGACATGCTCTGGTGACAAATGCTTCTTGGTCTGTGGCAAATGTGCTGCGTTAGATTTGCCACACTAACTGAAATCCTAACTTTCACTCTGGACCAACAGTATCCCTAAACATACATTATGTAGCCTTTAATCATAAATATATCCTAAAATCTAATAACAACCCTTATCCAAACTCCACAGATTTTACAAAATAAAGAGTACATTTTATTATTATTATTGTTATAGAAGGAGATTCATGCATAACTCATGAATATCAATGACAATGCAAAACTTCACTTCTTAGATGTTTCTTTTACTGTTGGGAACAGGTGAGAAATCTTTCAGCATTAGAAGCGCCTTATCACCTTGTGGTATTATTGGGCTATATCATTGACACACCTGAAATGATTTGTGGCTTACCACAATCAAAGACAAACAAAAGATAGGTAGTCCCCGCTACCCTAACTGAACCCTGAGATACCCTAAACCACAAGATATTTCAATAAAGATCTCGCCTTCTTCCATTTATCCATATCTTATACTTTTATTGTAAGGGATACATCATGCATTGTATCCAGTACAGAATATTAAGAGGTTTCAAATTGGTTTATAAATGTGAAATTTGTTTTAAACAATTGATATGAGTAAATTATGGACAGTAAAATGCTTAGGTAATAAGTAAATACACTATATTGCTCATTGCTTAGAAACCTATTTGGATAAAGTGACAACTCCATTCCTTTCAAATTTCTTTCAAATCTTTAAAGAAGTTAGGCTACTTTATGATGGAATAGCAAATTCTTAAGAAGGCCTGGTGTTACAAGTTACAACCCAAATATTTTTCACATGGTATGCTCTTGTATAATTGTCTCTCACATAGAGAAGAATTAAAAAAAAATCATGAGTGGTTGCATGTTTACTGCATGTGGCATGATACCTTATAGGCAAAGACTTTGTGAGTGAGTTTGGTTACTCAAAAGCAGCATGGTAGGAGTAAAGCTGTACTGTCTGTAGGCTACACTTTAATTGCCAGGCAACACCAAAGTGGTCATCTGTCTGCATTGACGTAAAAGAAGACCTCACACACAGTAAAACGTTAAAGGATTATTACACACGAGATTAACCTTAAAGGGTTATTACACTCTAGATATAATTCTAGATCACATTGTGACTATGCCCCTGTTCAGACACAAAATGTTCATACCGAAACTCGATAAAGAAATGTATAAAATTGTCATCGTATAGCTTATGGACCGTTCAGGCACACATGATCCAGGGTTCTCACTAGAAAAAATCCACACACGGTTCCCACTCTGTGCAAAGCGTGGAAGTTTCAAAAGTTTTATGGAATAACACCTAAAGTTAGGTGTGGCGGCAGTATATGCTATAGTAAAAGGATGAAAAATAGTTCTTGGTAAGCAGGAGTTGTCTACTAATGGCATAAAAGTAAAAATACATTACCAAAAAGCAAAACAATCTGTGACATTTATCATCATTGTTGGGAATATATACTCCAATATTGTCTCCTTTAACCATGTTCACGTTAAGTCCCGCCCAGTTATACCATTCTATGGTCACTATACGTTCAGACTCATGAGCCGTAATTCTCTATCGAGTTCTAGTTCAAAACCATGCTCAGACCCTAGTTTCGTTATACAACGTTTCTTTATATGTTGTTTCGTTAGCGTTCAGACCCACAAATCCATTGTATAGCTTTACCGTTTCGGTATAGCCATACAACAATTTTTTGTGTGTGTCTGAACATGGATATTCTTCTTTAAGCCAAATCATGGATCAGACTTCAGGCCAAATCCATCTTCTCATCCTCAAGACAGCCTTGGGCCTCTATTTTTCTGCTGGATATCTGTGATCCCACATTCTAAGGACACCCTTGGACAAGATCTAAGCAGTCAGATTAATCATGGTTTATCTTCATGAAGACATTTTTTTTTTTGCTGGGACCACACCAGCCCTTTTTCTGTGGCGTTATCACTGGGAAACTTCTGGCCATCGGGCTTCTTGCAACCTAGAATTAAACATGAGCTTTCAGCTTAATCTTTGATGATTAGCATTACTTTCATCTTCATTCTTAACACATCAAAACCAGCCCTTGTTTTGTAGCTTTGCCGAAAAGTGCACACAACACACACCCCCTCCCCCCCAAAAAGAAAGAAAGAAAGAAAGAAAAAAAAAGATAGACCCCCCACACTTCTGCGATTGATCTTTTTCTTAAAATCAGAGTGGCCCTAGTTTTTGCCGACAGTATCTCCAAGAAATCCTTCAGTCCAGCTTCTTAAAACTGTACGTACAGACCTGTGGCTGAACATAAGCTGTCTACTTAATCATAAATGATCAAAATGATCTGTCCTTTTACAATTAAAACTGACCCTTATGCACATTGGTGGGAAACTTCCCAAAATTGAGCTGTGTTGATTGATATGTCACACGAATGCACAGAGCTCATAAATACATGTAATCCCATTGTCATTTGGACAAAAGCAGACAAGTCACACTCCACTTCATAATCTATTCAGGTCCTTCTTCTGAAGGATGTTCCAGAGACAGTGGAAGGAATAAAAGCACCTTGTCAAAGAATAAAAGTGACAAAGGGAAAAACAGTCATTCTGCCTACCCATCCTATTGATTTTAAACCCTGAGCTGAATGTTATGTCACAGTGTGCCTTCATACTCTTTCCAATATCTTCAGTTTGTAAACAATGGCAGTTTTAATTTGATTTATTGAGCATTTCCAACACAATATGTAGCCTTTTGTCATGTTGCTCTCGTGAAAGGCATTCGTGCACAACTCTGACAGTTTGGGTTTCCTCGATCTTATTCAGAAGGGAATTAATGTTGTGTAAATGAAATGGGTGAACGCCCTCCTGGCTCCTAATTGGCAGTCTGTTCATATTCCGTATAACATTTTTTTTGTGACAATCATGTTTTGTTTCAAAGAGTGCCTCAGAAAAACAACAAGATGGTGGCCATGTTGAATATTGGTAGTTTAAGCATTGGTGTTGACTCCAACTTAACCCATTGCCTACTGGAACAAGTTTATGGGAATTAGAGAATTCAGTTGTCAACGGGTTGAAGAAGCAAAACCAACTAAATTTCAACTTCAAGATTATTGAACACAGGTCTCCATCTTAACAGTAGTAGGGGCTTTGTTTTGTCTTTCATGTAAGGCAGAGGAGGGATACAGGCTTATGAAGTTTCTCGATGGGACATGTACTACTACCTGCTGATCTTGATTGCTAAGTACCACGCATAATATAAAAGAAGATATGCTGTCCCCACCCTAGTTTTACAGATTTGATAGAAGAATGATTTGCTCATATGAGTCTATTATACTTGAATTGACCAAAATTTGTTCTTTAATTGTGTGTTTCACAGAGACCGTCTTTTCTATTGTCTTTCCTTGGGGCGCCATGGTGTAGTCTGTCATGGCAACCAAGAGCAAAAACAGCAATTTACTCTACCCATTATTAACTTTCTATAGAAAGGGGTCACTACTAAACTCTGTCCCAGATCTCCTCTTCACATCTTTGCCCCAGTCCCCACCGGGCGGAAAGGAGACCAATATTGCCCTTTGGTCACTCACCGTTCTTGCCAACTTCTTGTATATCAACAGAACCACTCTAGTACACACTGAACAACATGTATTCCAGAGCTTACAAATTGCGTGGTATGAATTTCAAGATTTGAACTATGATTAAAGAATAAATGTCTCAAGGCGATCTGTGGCCTTCGAGGAAGGGCCGGATTATTTTTTTCCTTATCCCTAATACACCTACCTCATCCAAAGCCTGAATTTTGATATATGATTTCTGATACTGAAGGGATTTCCTTTCCAAGCCGATCTTTAAATAAGCTCATAATTTAAACCCGGAGCACTGCCAAACAGGTGGTTCTAAATCTCCATTTTTTAAAATTCAGATTTTCTTAGTAAGTTCAAGCAAATTCTTTGTAATTTTTACAATTCTCCTTTCCCTTCTTCCTTTACAGTGTTAATCATAGGATTTTGTATTTTGTATTTTTCATTTTATTTTTTTTTATCTTATTTATTTATTTATTTATTTATTTATTTATTTATTTATTATTATTTTTTTTTGGGGGGGGGTCATATTTCTTCAACCTGTGATATTTGTTAAAATTGATATCTTACTTCAGTTTCTCTCATTTTAAGATAAATAACAATTTGGTAATAATTCATAACATTAACATGCTCTCTGTAAATTTGGCTGTGAGATCTATTTTTTCCAGAGCTTCTTAAAACCTCTGTTTAAGTTTTGTAAAGCTTTCCAAGACTGAATCTCTTACCACTCCCATATATATTTTTCTTCTACTACATTACTGGTAGATCCTACACTTCCAAATACTCAAGCAAGTAATTGTGTCCAAACTCACTTGGAGGAACCCTTCAAGTACACTTCTGCTACATAACCCTTGCAGTGCTCCTTCCTTTAGTGGAGTGTCTTCTAACCCTCTTGTCCACTTTTAAGCACCTACATTGTGTTCTGTCCCTTTTTGGATGTACACCACTCAGTAAAGCATGCAAATATCATCAAGAATCTTGACTTGTGTGACACACACTCCTTGGACAATTTCTCTGCTGTCATTTCTTACACCAACTGATTTTTAAAATTCAGTTGTGGACAGGTTCTATACTATACCTATCCCCAACCCTACATCTTTCACCATAAACAGTCTGGAGCCAGTCACTGTTTTACGAACCAGCGAATCCGTTCACATGTGCAGAAACGTGCGTTGGAGAAAACGTTTTTACAAACCGTCATATCATGTTTGAATGGCCAATGCTTCCCTATTCTGTATTAATGTACATAGTTATATATACCATTTTAAAATTAAAGTTACAAGCTTTCTTTTAATAAATACATGTTGATTATGTAAGAAAGCAAATTTAAGAACACCTAAATCTGTACATGCATTTTCTTCCAGTTCATGTTTCTGCGCACTATACAAGGATTCGCTGGTTCGTAAAAATGACAACAAAATATTGGAGGAAGAACGCTTTGATCATAGTAACCAGTTGAACACAAAGCCTGAGATCGCTTGAAGCTACATGTACATGTAGGATCTCTGAAAAATGTGTGTTATCCTATAGAGGTACAGTGTCACCTTTAGGAGACACTTTTGCAGTATCTGTTGGTCCAGAATGTTCGGCAGTACTATCATACATGAGCAGAAAGAGAAAAATGCACTGATAAATTTGAGCCCATTCTCGCTGTATGGTGTGGCGTTCTCGAATTAGAGCAGTTTAAGTGTAACTAATCATTAAACTCTTTGAATTGGCAAAGCAGTGAATAATATATAATCACTACTTCTGTGTTCAAATTGGCAATTTCTGATTCAATTTTACAATTATATTTCATTTTGGTTTATGTTATATCCAGATTTATTTTTTTTTCAAGCTATGTAAGCATGGAAAAAGAATAATTTGTATTGCCAATTTGAGGATTGAAGATGATTAATTTAGACCTCAAGAAAGCTCTGAACTGCTATGGGTATACTGAAATCTGATCGTGCTAAACAGGCACACTACCTAAGCAAGTTTCTAAACGTCCTAGGGCCCTTGTATAAAGTGGAAATGCTACTTCCATCAGTGAAGATGGGTACTCTATCCCTCCTGCCCTCTTTAAACCATCTACATTGTGATAGGCCCCTTTTTGGATGTACCCCCATTCTCTAAAGTATGCAAACATTGTCAAGAATCTTTGAGTGCCTGGTCCTGGACACAAGTCTTATTGATCTGTATTGATCGCTTGAAAATTATTCCTAAGAACCAGAGAGACCCTCTGGTAGTATCTTCCAAATGAAGACTGAGCTTTTCGTCTGTATGTTGCTGGATGATTGTAGGGTACTGTGCAGAGCTACAGGTACATGGCTGTAGGGCCCGGGGGGGGGGGGGGGGCACTCGACCCCAAAAGTGGTAGGTATGTGCTGTGGGCGAGACAAAAAACGGGGGCTTTGGAACTACAAATGTTTGTGAAAACGGAGGTCTTTGGAACGGTTCCCCTGCATGTGAGTGCCTATGTATCCCTATGGAACAGGCATACGTGCATGCAGCTAGCCCGGCGGCACGGGCCCCGGGTGCGCTAGCGCAGAGGCGATGGTCGGACAGTACAGCGCTAGTGCTCTGCGGGCTGCTTTTCACCAAAAATGCAGCTCATTGCAGGGGATCAATGCGGCCAGAACGGCGTAACGAAAAACATGCGAAGCTTTGGAACGGATTTCTTTCTTCTTTTTTCTCGATAAGAATGAAGAGAAAGATACAGAGACCTTGTTTAGGGGATAGGTTCCAGGAGGTTACAGGTAAACTCATATAGGGGTAAATGGTCGTAGAAAGGTAAAAAACAAAGCAAACTAACAAACAAAAAACCCAACAAAAATGAACCCTCTTGATTTATCTAAAAAGGGTGTGATTTTGATCAGTGGATATAACTCATTTAGGATTGTTTTGAAAAAAAAAATCATACAGTAATCATATGTGTGCACAGGAATCATACTTACTGATTGGTCCTTATCATGTTGTTACTTGATGGACTATTCTGCCTTACTTTGGCAAAACGAAGCAAGTGACAAAAGTGACATTTCCTGTAAAAGAGCAAAATGTATCTGTCATTTACACTGATGTCAATGCAATACCATGATGTCTTGCCTAACATATCTCTTAGCAGGATTAGTATTCATGCATAAAATTTGGCCAAGAAGAGCACACCGGGTAACATTTGGTTGATATGCCACTTGCTTCCTTTTACCAAAGTAAAATGGTCCTATGTATACCTCGATCTTTCAAGTGCAATACTGCTTCATATTGATCCGTCCTTTGCCAGTCTATGGAAGTGTAATAAACTACCTATTTAAACCCTTTTTAATATTGACCAAACTTGCTCCTTATCCCTTTTCATTCTTGTATTACAGGCTGCTAATCTGTCTAACTGCTCATCTATTCTATTGATTAATCAATATACCACTCAAAATTGCTCTATGCCCTTGAGATTCTTAATCTTGTACTGATCTTGCCCCATCCTTTTCAGGGGACTTCCAGCACATGTGGATGTACATGAACAACAGTCGGATGGACTTAGTAGTGTTAACCCATTCGTGACAGGAATTATTTAAAAGCCTAATTTGATCAGCTTTTATTCTTCAAAGTGGCAACACCAACATTTTTATTTTATTGCTACATTTTATTTATAAAATGTCATGTATCAGAAATGAATATAAATTGACAGAATGTATGATGAGAAGTCATAAAGTTGCCAATTTGCAGGGAAAAATGGTAATTTTAACATTTTCATCCCATTGCCAATTTAAGGATTTTAATGCTTATTTTCCTTTAAAAAATTTTCAGCATCAAACAACGAATATTAACGCAACCAAAATGGGCACAGTTTGTGTAGAATTTTTTGCTCTTTCTGCTCATGTATTTGGTATGATTTTTAGGGCTTTGCATCAAAAGATATTAGGCCAAACCACAAAATGTGGACCTCTGTCACGAATGGGTTAAGCAGTAGACTTGATACTGTACAGATCTTAACTTCAGCATTTTCAAACAGTGGATATAGTATAGCAAATTGAGAGCCTGAAAATGTGATATTTGCACTTTGTTTTGCATTTACCATGATAATTGTATGCTGTACTTCTTGTGTTGCTAGTTTACTTCTTTAAAGCATTTTTTGTGAAGGACTTTGATAATGATTCCGTTTCCATTGATAGTGCTAAGGTTTCTGGAAGTATATTACTTATTATTAGCAAAAATTGACCCCCCCCCAAACACACACACACACACACACACAAATGCCCATACACACACACAAATGCCCATACACACACACACAAAACAAAAAATAAACAAACAAACAATAACAGAAAGGAAAAATTTCTTGTTCTTGAACATCTGTACAAATAATAATGTACACTTTGATTGAAATGAAAATAATTCCAATGTATGTATAGTTGAAAGTAGTTGAAATACCGATAGCTGCAATAGTTGAAAAAAGAAGATACTTGTACATTTGCATTTGGTTTCTGTATTCATTCTTCATTTTATCTGTCCATTATTACTCTCATATATAAGTGTAATTAATCTCCTATGAAAGACAAATTTAATCCATCTGAATGTTGATAATTGTTAGTCTGGTTTGTCACATTTCTGTGGAGTGTATTTTTGACCAATATTGAAATTTTATCCTTTGTAAGGTAAGTCAGTGATATAAGCACTTGCGAGTTAGGTTTGTACACTGTGTCCTTTACAAGCCATCTGCATCCAACTTGAATGACCACAATGATTGTGTAGAATACAAGTCAAACATATTAAAAGATAAGAATGGATAAGTTAGTGTTAAAACTAGCTCTGTTTAAATACAAGCTCAGATAAGAAGGCTTTGATCAGGATTTCGTCACCTGAAGCTTGGATGAATTTGTTTTATGGTTTCTTGTAGATTTTACTGCTTGCCTGCCATGCCTGGAAACCATTTACATGTACCATTTTTGGTTAAATTGCAGAATTGCCCGGTTCTGGAAGTAAAACAAAAGATATCTTCCAAAAATGAGCTTCCATGTACCTTGATTTTAGAATGTAGTTCCAAAGTTTGTACGCCATAATTGAAGTCACCATAGATGAATTTGTGCACTAAAATATATGTTGGTGTTCTGATAGTGGAGAGTAATTCTTTTTTTTTTTTATAGCTGAGAAAAAAATGTAGTTTTTGATGTTGATCAAATATAATTTTGATTGTAAGAAGGAAAATAGTGAAGGAAATTTGAAAATTTCTGCATTTTGTAGTTACATGTATTAATGAAAATTATATTCAATAACGCTTGTAATATTGATATGTATGGGAGTATTAAAATGCATGTAGTAAATATGAAATGTTTCCAGTTTTTCTCCACATTTTTTACACTGTACTTTGAACCAGTTGAATACTGAGCTACTAAACTACACTAGGGTGTTTGGAAAGTGTGTATTGTACTGAAGTCAAATCGTGCTCGATGAATTAACCCATAGCAGTACAGAGCTTTCTTGAGGTCTAAATTAATCATCTTTAATCCTCAAATTGGCAACAACAATTATAATTTTCTACTCTTACATAGTTTGAAAAAAAGTCAATATGGATATAACAAGAACCAAAATGAATTATGATTCTAAAATTTAATCAGAAAATGTCAATTTGAATACGGAAATAGTGATTATGTATTATTCACTGTGTTGCCAATTTAAAGAGTTTAATGATTAGTTACAATTAAGCTGCTGTAATTCAAAATATCATACAGCATTGGGAATGGACTCAAATTTTTACAGTGAATTTTTCTCTTTCTGCTCATGTATGATATGTAATGCCCAGCATTCCGGACCAACGGATACTGCAAAAGTGTCTCCTAAAGGAGACGTTGTACCTCTGTGGGTTAATATATGATGAGTTTTTATGATCATTTCAAAGACCATCAAAGTCATAACAGCTAATGGAAATATGTGTACAGTAGTTAACCCTTGTATAAACCCATTTGTGACAGGAATTATTTAAAGCCTAATTTGATCAGCTTTTATTCTTCAAATTGGCAACACCAACATTTTTCTTTTATTGCTACATTTTCTTATAAAACGTCATGTATCTGAAATAAATATAATTTGACAGAATGTATGATGAGAAATCATAAAATTGCCAATTTGCAGGGAAAAACAGTAATTTTAACATTTTCATCGCATTGCCAATTTAAGGATTTTAATGCTTATTTTCCTTTAAAAAAATTTCAGCATCAAACAACAAATAATGATGCAACAAAAATGGACACAGTATGTGTAGAATTTTTTGCTCTTTCTGCTCATGTATTTGGTATGATTTTTAGAGCTCTGCATCAAAAGTTATTAGACGAAACCACAAAATTTGGACCTTCTGTCACGAATGGGAATGCAAAGTTGTCAAGTACCCAACAAGAGTAGTATAAGAAGCCATAAGTAACAAATTCTTTTCAGGGATGTATCTTAACTCCAGCAAAAAGACTTCACATTCGAATATAAAGCCTTCCTCCGTTTTCAGCGAAACTGTACTTTCTGCTCGTGCCTCCACAACGACTGACAGCGCAAGGGGAAATTGCTTTTCTTTGTCACGTTGGTCATGACAACAGGGTTTTTATTGAATGGTCCCACATTCCATTATGAGGTGCAAATTTTCAGGGAATTCCTCCTGATGTATAGCATTTCATCAAGGGCATTGAACCCATACACTTTACTGTACACTTGACAGGGATGTGTTGCAATGCATAGGGTTATGGCAATGTTTCTGCATGAGGAGATGGAGTTGGCATTGAACCTGTACTAGAGTGGGTTGTTATGCCTTACCATGTTAAGGCTCTGGCAGTGTCTATGTACTATGAGGGGCTTCATGGAGTAGAAAAATCTGTTCATCTTCCTGAGTTGCATGCATGAGATTAGCTGTTAGAAAGCATTTTAGAAAAATATGGAGCAAAGTTATCAAGTTTCTATGATTTGAGTAAGTCCTGTATGGATGTGATGAAAGTCATTAGTTTTAAGAACAATGTGAACGGAAGATGATGCAACCTCCTCCCCCACTCAACCGAAAGCCGATCACCCTTTTGTTCTTACATGTATTTCGCCCACGAACTTAATATGACCAATCCTCCCCATATTGCCGATGCCCCAACAACCAGTGTCTAGTTGTAATTCACTGACTACTCCAGTATTTGGTCTGAGGGGTTTCTTCCACATTTTCTTCCTATCTTTTTCTATTTCATTCTATTGTTTTAAGCCCTGAAATAACTTATTGTACAGCTCTGTTCCTCAGCACAGGCATGTTGTATCTGGACCTTCCAAGTACAATGTACTTCATCACTTTTCACAAGTCTAGACTGTAAGACTTGCACCTTTAAGGAGTTCATTTTCGTGCAAATGTAGAGTTTGAGTGAATTGCGGGTAAATCCTTCCTTTCTGTTTCTGACACGCTATGGTCCTGTGTGTCACCCCACTTGGAGACATGTGGCTTGTGGGCTTTGACTCCATTCATTCATAATTCATTTCATAGAAATGGTCAGGTTCAATCTAGGGAATAGACTGAATTTATAGAGATGTACTGCACAAGAGTTGGACCCTTTCTTGATCCATGTGGGTAGAAGGGCTGATGGGATTGTGGCAAGATTTGATGTAAGGGTTTGACCTACATGTATTTGTAATGTATCAGTGATAACATCTAATGTGTTCTTTTTTCTTATATGTATGGAGAGAGAGAGAGAGAGAGAGAGAGAGAGAGAGAGAGAGAGAGGAGAGAGAGAGAGAGAGAGAGAGAGAGAGAGAGAGAGAGAGAGAGAGAGAGAGAGAGAGAGAGAGAGAGAGAGAGAGAGCCCCCCCCCCCCAAAAAAAAAAAAACTAAAAACTCCCCCCCAAAATTAGCATCACATTTATCATAAAAATGGTTAGATTTAATCTTGGCCAGTTATTGATCTTATTTATGATCGTTAATTATCAGATTTGATCCAGCTTATCCCTATGGCAAGAAGGTTTGGCCTTTTAAACTTTTAAAAAATTAGATATGGTCAAATTCAGTGCAAATGAATAAAGGGGATACATGTAGTACTTACAGAGGATGCATTGGCAACATTCATAATATAAAGTGATCAGATTTGACATAACTTTGAAACTTCAGAATGACATTTGCAAACCCTTGAAATAAATGACAAAAATTGCTTTGAACACTTCAGTCGAATGGGAAATCTGTGGTCAAAAGACTCTTTTATTTGGTCCTGGCATGTTTCCCCCAAATGTTTGGGTCAACGCAGTAGCAAGTTGCTCATTTTCTCACCATTTGTAAAGTTCTTCATGAAAAGAATGAGCTCCGATGAGTGTTTTCACACCAATTAGGGCCAATGTCTTGCAGAGATTGCATCGGAAGTGGGATAAACTTCAGGACCAATCACAAAGCCTTGCACAACACAATATGCCTTTGAAATGGCTAATGGCTAATGGCTATAATGCCATTTTTGTAAAAATGTGTTAAGTGCCATTTATTGAAGTACTTTGAGAAATAATTATTGGTCTTCTAGCCCTTAACACTAAAAAAGGAAACTCTGCCAAATAATATTTACCAGTGAAAATTGTTTATCCTTATGTGCCAGCAGAAGGGGTTAGGCCCCGTCCCTCTCAAAGAAAAAAAAAAGGCAGCAAACATTTTTAAAGTTTTTATAAAACTTAATGTAAGTAAGAATCTTGTTCACATCTGTGTGCCATTCACTTATTTTTAATATGATATTTTAATGCAGGGTTTTTCATTAGGGTGGGGGTTGGAAGGATGGGGGGGGGGGCTAGAGGCTTGCCATATCAAGTCTGAATAGACCATTAGAGTGTTTATTTCTAAGTGTACATATAACATGCATCTAGGATTTGGATACCTGTCAAGTTGAACTGTAAACCGCCCATAAACGTGATCGATCGTCTGATGACCTAATCAGTTATGATTTCAAGGTGACCATTGATGCGCTGCATGCCCCCGCTTCCTGTCTCCATTTTAAAACCAAAATAACATTTAGATCTCTTTCAGGAAACAATGGATAGAGAAGTAATTATGATTGCTTTGATGATCTGTGGCTTCCTATACAGGGCCACTGCAGATATTAACCCATTCGTGACAGGAATTATTTAAAGCCTAATTTGATCAGCTTTTATTCTTCAAATTGGCAACACCAACTTTTTTATTTTATTGCTACATTTTTCTTATAAAATTTCATGTACCTGAAATGAATATAAATTGACAGAAATTATGGTGAGAAGTCAAAAAATTGCCAATTTGCAGGGGAAAACAGTGATTTTAAACCTTCTATCACATTGCCAATTTAAGGATTTTAATGCTTATTTTCTATTTAAAAATTTTCAGCATCAAACAACGAATATTGATGCAACCAAAATGGGCACAGTTTGTGTAGAATTTTTTGCTCTTTATGCTCATGTATTTTAGTATGATTTTAGGGCTTTGCATCAAAAGATATTAGGCAAAACCACAAAATGTGGACCTCTGTCATGAATGGGTTAATAAAGGCTACTGGTCCTGTTTACATTGAACTTAAATGAAGATAATTCTCTGTTAAATTAAAACAAGCTTTAGGCAGAGATATTAAAGGGCTATGCCAAGCAACACTTCTCAAAAAGATTGAAGATCCCTTCCTAGTAGTCTGCTTTGAACACTCCTCCTTGACTGAGGAGTTCATTTCTGCATCACAGCATATAGTCCTATTGTTTCCAATGTAATTACTGTATATGTAGATCTCCAATTTGCCAAATAGCTGGCATTTTTTTTGAACAGCCTGAATTTTGTTGGACCAGTAGTGAAAGCTAATACTGGAATGTAATATCCCAAGCACAGGGGTGATATATGGACCCATCCTAGTGCTTGCACTGTAATATTTGGAAATATTAAAAAGACAAAAAAAATGTTACAATGAAAGGAGACATATTGCATTCCTTCCTACATTGTTGTAAGACAGTGGAAATAAAGTGTGCCACTCCTGATCCTAAATCATGTTGTAGATTCTCTTTATCATAGTCCGTGAATTATTCAATGACGCATCATCGTGGATGAAATGACTTATGCTATCACTGCTAATGGTTCGTACTCGTGATGCAAATAAAGCCACAAGGGCCGTCAGAATGTACCAGGGTTACATTTGGAGGAAGTCTATCCGTTTTTCTGAAGGCTGAAACCTGGCTAGGTATTGTAGTTGTCCAATGAACTGGCTTTGAGTAATGATGCAGAGAGAATATGATTTTTGGGAAGAAGATGAATTGATTCGCTGATGTTCGTGTATCTGTTCAATGCATCATTTGAATTCATAAGGAGAGACAGGTATAAATTGAAGGTGGGGTCTAGGAGGGAGAAAGAAGATTTTTTTTTTTTTTTTTTTGGGGGGGGGGTAATTTTAATTTCATTGTATAGGTCAACCACATCTGGCATAATTAGTTGTATCCTGATAGGCCCTTGATGGAAAGGGAGTGTTATTTGTATCATGTAAAAGGGAGTGTTTGCATGTACTTTGCACAGTCACAGCTCAAGAAATATGATTTTGTTTCATTTTAGAGAATTTTTTTTTCTGTTCATTGTAAGTTCTTTTTTTCTTTTGTTTTTCAGTTTCTCTTTTTTCTCATTTTTTTCAGTGCATTGATGATTCAGTATCATGTAGGGACTTGCCTTCATAGTGGACCTACTGGCTAATGATCTGGCTAAAAGAATATTTGTGGAAATGAGGGGCTACTTGTGCCTTTAATTAATCAGTTACATCAATCCCATTATTGCTATCCAGTAACATGGCTTCAGTAACAAGCACAAGCCCATTATAATTTTGCATGGGGGATTGTTTTTAATGGTTGCAGAGCAGATTTGGAAACATACCTGAAGCTAAATCCCTGCCCTTGGTTTATTGATTGATTAAACAATTTTCTTGGCTTATAGCTTATAGCTTTTCACAAACTCAGTCATTAGATATTGTAACATTAATGGGTGATGTCATTGTTAAAGACATTGACAGTGGCATTGGCAAGTCAGATTACTTTTGCAGAGTCTGAGTTGGAACAAGCATTGAATTCAGCTACAGAATAAGACACTTAGTCTATACTGTATAGTCTATCCCACTCAAGTACTTCCCCAAATTAGCACCCCATTAAAGAGTGCTTATTACTGATAAGGATTAAGGGGATCAATGTAATCCCTAATTCCCTCCTAATATTCTTACAAATTGGCTAATTGAGGTACAGGATTAACTGTTCACAATTAAAGTGGAATGCTTTAGTCCAGCTGTGGTCAAGCCTTTTATGAAAGCGCTCTTGTAGGTAAGAATGGAAAACATTGCCATCTCATCCTTAAAACTTCCTAAAGTATACTATAGGCTTAATTCTCAACTTGAAAAAGGAGACAATTGCTGTGATTATGTAGGAATACATGAATTGTACTGTTAGCTTTAAAAAAAAGTTTATATGGCTTAGTTAAAGAAGGGGGGGGGGGGATGAAATTAGGAGGCCATTCCTGCCTTTATCATTTTTATCCAATGTTTTTTTTTCTTCCAAAAAGAAAGAGGGATAGGGCAGGAAAGGAGTTTTCATGTCCAACTGGATTTCTTGTGCACAGCCATGTACAGTACATTCTTCTGAAATTGTGCAGGGAAAGTGAAAGAAAATCCAAATGCACACTGATGATTCCCCAATGTATTGTGCCTATGACTAGAAAAATGACTGCACAATGGCATTTGGCACCCTTTTAAAAAAAGTTCATGATTCAAACCCTGCCTGGAGACTGTACATTAGAGTCACATTTTCTCCATTTTCATAGGACCTTATTGTACTTGCCCTTATACAGGTACATGGCGGCTAGTGTGAAAGGTACTTGCCCTTATACAGGTACATGACGGTAGTGTGAAAGGTACTTGTCCTTATACAGGTACATGGCAGCTAGTGTGAAAGGTACTTGTCCTTATACAGGTACATGGCGGCTAGTGTGAAAGGTACTTGTCCTTATACAGGTACATGGCGGCTAGTGTGAAAGGTACTTGTCCTTATACAAGTACATGGCGGCTAGTGTGAAAGGTACTTGTCCTTATGCAGGTACAGGTGACTGGTGTGAAAGACCCATATAAAGGTCAGAAAGTCTCTTTCACCATCTTATGTTAGAATTCATCTGTATGTACTCAAGTCCTTTCAAACCTTTAAGTAAATTTTACTGGTTCTATAGACACATGATGCCGAATATTTGATCATGTTTGCAGACATTTTTTTTTGTCCTGGACCAGTCTGTTTATTAGCCCTAGTAATATTGAGTGTTTGCATCCTCAGTATTGGAGAGCCCTTGAGATCTATGTATGTTGAAATCATCCAAGAGTGCGACAAAGTTGCTTTGCTCAAAGGTTAAATTCATGGCTTTTCTCTTTCAGTGATTGGTTATAACCTGTTGATTGTGGAATTTCTTATTTTAATACAGAAACTAATTGCTTCCTGAATGTACTGGAAGAAATATTATTGCAACTTGCAAGATGTCCATTTCCATGGATGATTTTAATGAAGAAAACTCTTCTTAGGTAACTTAACAAAACGCAGTGGTGAGAAAAGACGCATGAAGAATGCAAAATGCATATTGTTAGCTTTCCGGGGGGGGGGGGGGGGGGGGGGGTACTCAGATTTGGTTCATACGGGGGGGGGGGGGGGGGAGCATTTTATCAAGTGTCTGGGGAGCATTTTATCAAGTGTCTTTGTAAGTGATTTTTACCGACAACTGTTATATAGCTGCTGAAATCCTTGCATTTGATAGGCTGAGAGCAAATTTGTCAGTGAAAATCACTGACAGAGACACTTGATAAAATGCCACCCTGAAACCTCCATACCAGTACCCATTTTTAAGGCTTATTTTGGTGGAAAAAGGTACCCCTTATTAGGGATTTTCATTCAAAAAGTGACCCATTTTTGAGGTTTTGTCATATTTAGGGCATGTTTAGGGATTTTCCGACTCAAAACCATACCCCATGTTTAGGGATTTCTTATGAAAAGGTGACCCATTAGAGCGGTACATCCCTGTGTACCATATTAGGCGAGTACCCCTCCCCCGGTTTCGGACATGTCTTTTACATCGCTCCATATCGCTATGAAGCTACCTAATAGCTGTGATATTTCTGCTTCTCTTTTAGAGGTATCAACTCATTGGTAATTAATCTTCCAAGAACTTGCCTCTTTAATGAATAGGAACTTGATCAAGGATATGCAAAATCCACTCACTCCTTGACCCATCATGTGCTCGTAGGTTAACCCATTCGTGACAGGAATTATTTGAAGCCTAATTTGATCAGCTTTTATTCTTCAAATTGGCAACACCAACATTTTTATTTTATTGCTACATTTTTCTCTTATAAAATGTCATGTATCTGAAATGAATATAAATTGACAGAAATTATGATGAGAAGTCAAAAAGTTGCCAATTTGCAGGGGAAAACGGTGATTTTATACCTTCTATCACATTGCCAGTTTAAGGTTTTTAATGCTTATTTTCCTTTAAAAAATTGTCAGCATCAAACAATGAATATTGATGCAACCAAAATGGGCACAGTTTGTGGATTTTTTTGCTCTTTCTGCTCATGTATTTGGTATGATTTTTAGGGCTTTGCATCAAAAGATATTAGGCCAAACCACAAAATGAGGACCTCTGTCACAAATGGGTTAAACAACACTTCTTTTCTCTCATCCTCTGTGGTCTGTCTGATCAAACTAAATGGGGAGGGTGAACAAATAGCTCAGAAAAAAACTCTCTGAATATTCTAGCAAGGGACAAAAAGCTTTGATAAATCTGTGGCTAGGAATAATGGAGATTTATGAATTTATTTGTGTAAAAATGTAGATTTTGAAGACAATTTCCCACCCATCACCAGTGCAACTTTTAGATCATTAAAAAAGAAGTTCCACCTTGGAATCATTGCTTTTACATGCATTTATAACACTCCTTGGGTTTGGCTTGATTGTCATTTCTTAACTATAGTTCAACCTGACAAATTGAGATCAGGTGAAGTAGTATAAAGGAAAGACACCACTTACCACACACACCCCTCTCTATCAATAGAGCCCTAACTCGGTGAATAGGGGTGTATTTATTCCCCCCTTTGAGGAGTGAAGATTGCCCTTAAGATTATCCATCTTAGAAACCCAACCATGTAAAATCTTGTAATACCTCCTCAAACAGAACAGGTTGACAAGAAGGTCCTAATAATCTTGACCATTGTCCTGTGCCCAGAAGGAGTGGTCAAGAAATAGTCAAGAAATGGTACAGTGCACTCATATCTTGGCTGTGTTCCCTATGTATAAATTCAATTTTCTTTACATTGAAAATAAACAAATATGAGCCTCTCCCGCTAAGGCACATCTCTTATTTGTAAGTGCATAGAAGTATTTAAATGAAAAAAACTCCCTTAACATGTTAAAACTGGTACCGTGCACCATCTTGTACTAATATTGGAAGTTGAAGAATGGAATCTCCTCCCAAAGCAGAGGATGATAATCAATACTTGTCCAATCCCATTCTTCATTGCTCTTATACGTCTTGTATTGATTTTTATGCACGTTTAATCCCGAACATTCCAAACCATTGTCCGCTATCACAATTTACAAATTTCAACCTGCCAAGACATCTGTTTGCAGTCTCGGCCTCTTGGCCATCTATCGATCGTTATAATTACACTCCATTATATTCATGACTTATTAGCTTGATCAGATCAATAAGAATTTAATTCAAGGGTTGGAGAAGATGTTACTCCTTTCAAACGTGTTTTGGAATTTTCACTGAGGATTAGGGTAAATATGTTGAGAGAGTATTGATGTCATGAATTGATTTGCTTAATCTATGAAGTTGTAGATAAAGAGATTAATTTGTAAGCCTATTTCTATTTCTACCTTTCCTTGCTTTCCTGCTGAATATCATGATTAGACTCTAATTTGCCACTTTCGCTAATTCTGCAATGGCAAATACAGTACTGATACCAAGAATTACAAATCATATCCTCTTAAAATTTTAGTTCCCCTTGGAAGCTTTTAATTATAATGTGCTATGCAAAAGTATCAACAGGAGTATAGCATTGGAGAAACAGGGGTGTCAGTTGTGACAGACATACGTTCTAAGAGCTAAACAAGAACACTATTATTTGAATGACTGATGGAAAGGCTTATTGAACACATCCAGGGGTTCCTTTACCTGCAATGAAGATGTGATTTTAAAATTTTAGGAGAGCCCTTTGTATCAGTTTTAATAATAACGGTAAGAATATTCTGCATTTATATAGCACCTAATATATCTCTCTGAGATGTGTCTAAGTGCTTTACAGATATATATATTTCTGTAATTCTGAATATGATTTAATGGTGTTAATTAAACTCTTTCAATTTAACATTTTTCTTGTGGGGGGGGGGGGGGGGCGAAGGGGCAGTATATATATAGTAAATATATATATAGTAAATAGCTGGCTTCCTCATTTGAATGCCATTGGGAGATTGACTAAAGTTTCAGTAGGATGTCATGGAACATGAGCTATAACGGTTCTTTCAGAGGGCCCTAGGAATCTGGATAGAATCCTTGAAAATCTTTGTATGATGTCTTTGTATCTTGCCAGCTCACTCCACCTGTCTGCCTGTTATCAAAGAAGGATAATGATTTTCTTTTCTCTTGGATGACTGGACAAGAAAATTAATCACCAAAAACTGGCATAAACTTTGGAGAAATATAAGCAATCTTCAAGGTCAGTTGTGAGACAGGAAGCTTTGGGGAAATTGAGGAGCCCTTGTTCAGTTCAACTTGAGGAGTGGTCCGAGAAGGGAAATTTCCTGTGTTTATAGGGGAGAATTAAAGGCATTGGCTAACATTGTTATGATTTTAAAAAAATCTCATTTTGTTACTTAAAAATGGGATAAACATTAGGGTTATAGTGTAAAAATACCAGTGTGAAAGTTTCAGAGCATAATATCCACGGGAAGTATTTTTAGATATTAGAAATGTGAACCAATGTTTGAAAAATATACGAGGGTCGGTTGCATACTATGGTTGCATAGACCCAACGTAAAGAGTGCGCATGCGCACATGACTCAACGGACCGCACTGTGTGTATTGACGTATCACGCGGCGGAAGGCAAGTAACGGTATTTTTGAATTCGCGCAAACGGTCCTCTTAGTTCAGTGTCTCTTGAGACGAAGGCTAATAAAATCGCGATTTGCGCCTAACTTACAGCTTTTCCTTCCAAATTATGGTTGGTTTCAGGGTTTTTGAGTATAAATACAAGTACTCATACACATGTTTCATCTTAGTTTGAGAATTTTTTAAATCAGCTGCTAACAAAGTTAGCCAATGCCTTTAATGAAAAAAGGTCATGGCAAGGAGGCCTCTACTTCTTGAAAATACATCTTGTACCATTAAAAAAACTGTCATAAAGTAAAACTCTAAAAGATTTAATGATTTACTTATTTCATTATTTTCATTTAAGTTATTTTGTGGTCAAGGCTTACAGTAAGTTATACATAAGGAGCTAGAAAATGGAGGCATTTGAAGTAACTCTTGCAACCAGTTTAAGCTGTAAGTCTGTAATGAGTAACCTGTTATATACAAGTTGATTTTGGCATAACAAAAATATAATTGAAATTTTTAATGATATTCAGGAGGTTAATCATGAATGCTGCTTCAAAACAATATTGTCATTTGATTCAGATTTGATTTAACTCTCAAACATGAGAACTTTTTTTTTTTGGTGGGGGGGTCATTTTTCATAAACAGGGACTGTTATTGATTCTGACGGGGATTGTAATGTCAAATTTACTGACAGTTTCAGTGTTGTTGTTAAGATGTTGGTTTGATGTATTACTAAGGTTATGACTTCAGCAATTTTTCTTGCTCTATGTTATGATATGCAGCAAAAAAGGGTCTCAAGATAATTCTTTGATTTTAGATACCAATCAGGATATGCCTGAAGTCATCGTAACTTATCAAAATGTTTAGACAATTTGCTTCTTGATTCTGTTTTGATGGTACTCTGTTTTGATAGCACTCTGCTATCTGTTTCAGTCATTCAAAATTAACCCATTCGTGACAGAGGTCCACATTTTGTGGTTTAGCCTAATAACTTTTGATGCAAAGCTCTAAAAATCATACCAAATACATGAGCAGAAAGAGCAAAAAATTCTACACAAACTGTGCCCATTTTTGTTGTGTCAGTATTTGATGTTTGATGCTGAAATTTTTTTAAAGGAAAATAAGCATTAAAATCCTTAAATTGGCAATGTGATAGAAAGTTTACAATCACTCTTTTCTCCTGCAAATTGGCAACTTTTGGACCTCTTATTATACTTTTTGTCAATTCATCTTTATTTCAGATACATGATGTTTTATAAAAAAAAATGTAGCAATAAAATAAAAAATGTTGGTGTTGCCAATTTGAAGAAAAAAAACTGATCAAATTAGGCTTCAAATAATTCCTGTCACGAATGGATTAATCCACTTCTTCAACCTTCAATGGAATACGGTAATCCATTGAATAAGGTTGCCAAACTTTTGCTTGACTCATCATATGATCATCTCATTATTTTCAAGGGTATTTTAGGCCATGGTAATAGAGAGTATGATTAACCTACCCACAAATAACACTGGTTTGTGATGAAATTTTGAAGGAAAGTCACAGTTATGACATCCATCAGCTTTCTTGTAACAATCATGTCCTGTGCATCATGAACATGTTGGTGTTGCCATGGCGATGTAAATACACAGAGTTAGAAATGACATCATTTCCAGGAGGTGGAAACAGTTGTGACATGATTTCAAAATCTTTGCACAAAACTTTAACAAACTGTATGAGCTGGAAAAAGATTACATATTTTCCAGGGCTATTTTAATCTGTAACTTTATTTTATTACTACAGTAGGTGGCAAAAGTGAAATAAAACTATGAAAAGTCTGTACATTAGATTTAATCAGTAAATGGTTAAATGGTTAAATGGTTGGTCATTTTACCTGACTGCTAAAAAAGGCATATGCATGCTTGCATTGCTTGCAAGAAAGCAACCAATCAGGGGACCTACAGCTCTTGTAGGGACTTGTTAATGAGAATTAGGTGACAACCCACTTCACCGAAGGCCCGCAAGACCGAAGGCCCGCGAGGTCGAAAATAGCAAATTGTAATCTATCATGTACAGCGCTCTGACCAACTCCTGTGCCAGAAGGAAATTTAACAAGTATTATAGGGCAGTGGAAAGTTTTCCACTGAAGGTGTGTGACATCCTGAAACGAGGACTAAACATGCTAAAGGAGACATAATTATTTTATATACCGATAGCGATACGAGAAAAGTCGGCCTCGCGGGCCTGTGGTCTCGTTGGCCTTTGGTCAAGTGGGCGGACCCCTGAGGATTAGTACCTTACAAAGGGCTCTAGTGCATCCACTTGGTTTTGGACCCAGGTACTCCCAGAACCCCTGCTCTGCCACTGAGACGCTGCGCCTTTGTCTGTTACTTTGAACATGGAATATTTTGCGGTGTTGAAATTTTCGCGAATTTCATGCAGCATGACGCTTGTGCAGAAATAAAACCATGCAAAATATTTTGTTTATTATGTATGTGAATACAGATCTCCTAACTGTTTACGAAAATTAAAAATGGGCGATAGTGTTTGACTGGCTGAGCGCAAAAAATTAATCGGGCAAAAATTTCAGTTTTGACAGTAACCACGTATATTATGGGATGGTCCTATCACCATTTACCTGTTAAGTGTGATTTAATTTCATTATAACATCCATTTCCCATAGACCCAAACCCAAGTTATCTCAGGCTTTACAGTGTTCAATTGGTTTACAATAATGATAAATGTTTTTTTTTTTTTATAAAAAATCAGCATCTGAAGATTGTGTGGAAAAGGTTTGATGTACCACCTGATCCAAGAAAAATTTCTAAATGCTAGCGTGAAAAAATTGGTTCTCTAGGCGCTCTACAACAATCATTCACGTACCTTGTACATTTTCCACTGAACTTCAAAAACATTTTATTGTTATCATTAATGGTATTGCTGTTGTTATTGCAGGGAAAAAAATACTCTGGAGCTCGGGGCGAATTTGCCCCCGAAACGCCCAAAAGAGCCCTGGAAAACTAAAAAAGAGCCCCTGAAATTCTCATAGGGTCCAATGTAAACTGTAATACAGTGTAGAAAATTTGGGTGGGTGGGCTCAAAGAGTAACCCCGGAAAAAAAAAAAAAATTTTCCCTGTGTTATTGGTGATATGGCTTTAGGAACCCAGGGTTCTCCTTCATGCATTTCCCCCAATGACAGCTCCATCAACTTGTCACTGTGCTGAAGCTAGATAAGAAAGTGCCTTTCTCATCTCTTCTCTTTTCCTTTTCTTTCAAAGAAGCCCTCCATTGTAAGAGGATAACAATACCCCCAAAACACCGCTTACAGGCCTTCCATTGATCGAAGATGGCAGAATGTGTGAGAAGAAATGTATAGGAGAGTATTATTATTGACCTACATGTATTCTTGATAGGTGTCTAACTTCAAGAGTGTGTCCATACTGTGGATAATTTCTTGTTCATCACATCAGCTTTTCATAAGATGTTAGATTCACACCATTATGCATACTTTTCTATCTAGAAGAGTGTGTCCATACATGTTTTATAGCGGAGTTAATCTACATATAGATTAAAATAGTATTGGTGCTTTAAAGAGAATACTGTAAGACAATATTTCAATAAGTGTTTCATTATGATTGTTTTTTAGAAATGTTGATTCTGGCTTTGCAATTGAATTATAAATACACCTGGGGTGTAACATAAAGAGATACAATCAATCTTACAATCAATTGTATCTCTTTAGTACATGGCCTGCCGTAGACTGACGATTGATATCAATCGTAAGATTGATTGTATGTTTTATGTTACACCCCCCTGCAGATGGTACAATAATTTAGAGATCTTACAGCATATAGACTACACCCTTAAATTGAAATGAGTTGTATTTTGATATATTTTGAATATTTCTATGTATGGATGTCGTCATAAGTGAGTCCTCTCAACTGTCATCAGGCAAGTAGGGTTTCTGTTTCCGATTCCATTCTTTGCTTATAGGGGTATATTGAATGAAAATGTACTCAACATTAACAACCAGGCACTCACTGCTTGTCATCAACATGTTAACACATACTTCAGTGGGGGTAACTTTTGCTCCACATTCACTGTCTCTTTGGAAAGCTGCCAATTCAGGGACAAAATGTTCATTCGGTTTGTTTTGGAACTTGCAATATTCATTGACTCCTGGGTAAATGAAATTGTAGACTAGTGGTTCTTCACTTCCATAAGCTCTCTCCTTGAACTGCAAGTCGTACATGTATGTCTGAAGGTGCAAGACTAATGGTATGATGATAATACATGTGATGTTATTGACTGGACAGCAAGTTGATGAAATAAGACAAAATAAAGTTATATAAATATATGAAATATTGCTCTTCAACAATAATGTTCTATGTGATTAAGTGATATTGTAGTGCATTGACAAAATATTTATTTTGAATTATGACAAAATATTTTTTTCCATTAAAGATCAATTAAAAAATTCATGCAGAATAGTATTTTGAGTGTACTTAAAATGTACAACTCCTATCTTTTGGCTATCTCAAATATCGACCCCCCCAAAAAAAAAAAAAAAAAAAAATCAACCAAACCAATAAAGAAAAGATACAAATTGTTTCTTTTATCCATGAAAAATTGAAAATGTTGGTAATTATGGAAGAGTTCTCCCCATCTGAACATTTATGAAACACTCAGAAAACAAAGAAAAAGAGATGAGGCATATATACTATATGCGTAATTTGAACTAATTTCTTTACCTCAAACTTCAAAGGTTGGTTTTAAAGCAGTTTAAGGCACATATGTATTTATCCACAGCAACTGCCTTTATTTTTCATTATTTCTATTTTTGTCAAACTCTGAATGTATGAAATAATCCCTTTATTATATTTGTAAGTATTTTTCATTTGATTAAACTATGAATTTATGAAGTAATCCCTTTAACCCATTCGTGACAGGAATTATTTAAAGCCTAATTTGATCAGCTTTTATTCTTCAAATTGGCAACACCAACATTTTTCATTTATTGCTACATTTTTCTTATAAAATATCATGAATCTGAAATAAATATAAATTACAGAATGTGTGATGAGAAGTCATAAAGTTGCCAATTTGCAGGGGAAAACAGTTTTCATCACATTGCCAATTTAAGGATTTTAATGCTTATTTTCCTTAAAAAATTTCAGCATCAAACAACTAAAATATTGATGCAACAAAAATGGCCTCAGTAAGTGTAGAATTTTCCGCTCTTTCTGCTCATATATTTGATATGATTTTTAGAGCTCTGCATCAAAAGTTATTAGACCAAACCACATAATGTGGACCCTCTGTCATGAATGGGTTAAAGACAGGTATACCTATAGATTGGTGATGTGTCTTCTGTCTTCTCTCTCATCTTCTCTCACATCTAACACAACATGACATCAACACGCCCATGTTCACAGGTTTGTCAAGGCTGTAATAGAGTGACTCTGTCAATGACATTGTCAATGTCACAGTCAATTTGTTGCGGGGCGTACACCGACAATGATGCTGCTGCCATGGTGTATAACAAAACCATCTGGATGGTGAACTAGTGGGGGATGAAAACTGGAAGACGTCCTTGATATACCAAGTGTAGGATAATGTTTTGATGGCAATACTGATGTAGGCAATGCTTTAATTTCAGTTTTGATGGTAAGGAAGAAATGCAAGTGATATTTGTTAAACAGATAGGGAAAATGTGAAAAGTGAGAGAGAGAGAGAGAGAGAGAGAGAGAGAGAGAGAGATTGGGGAAGAGACCGATGAAATAGGGATATGAAGTAATGCAAAAATGTAGAGGAAAAATATAGGTGAGGACAGAGTAAATCTTTTTCGATGAAAAGAGATAGAAAAGAGAGAGAGGAATCACTTATTATTTAAAAGAACCGAAGGAACATAGAAAATAAAAAATGAAGAGAGGAATGGATAGACAAAAAGATGGATTAAAAGAAGAGGAAAAAGAGAAAATGTTAAAGAGATAGAAAAGAGAGCTAGAGGAAGTGAAGTTTTGATTAGGAAGAACCAGAGAAACAGATAAAATACAACATAAGAGAGGAATTGATGGATATCAATGAAAATAGTGAAAAGGGACAGCTACAGAGAGAAGGATCAAGCAATAAAAATGAGGACAGCAACAAAGTGAGTGAGTGGAAGAAATAGAGACGGAGAGAAAAAGGGAGACAGGAAAAAAGACAAAGAGGTGCTATGTAGGCAGACTTGAGTAAGAAATTGGATGTAAAATGAGCAAATAAATAATATTACTTTTGAAATCATGAGTTAAAAACTAAAGATATTAGGCCTGTATTTGGTAAGAGAATGAAGAGACCTCCAAAAATAGAAGTAGAAATATGAAGTACCAGATAATCCTAACTGACATGTGACAGAGATGGAACATATTACCGTGTTTACACAGTGACTCGGCTCAGGGGTTTGACACACGACCCGTGCTCAACACGGCAATTTTATGTCATGTAAACGGGATCAGTGTGACCTGCGAGCTGTGTTGAACACTGCTTTTTTGATCCGCCAGAATCGCAGGTTTCAATCCGCGAGCCGAGTCAGACTCGTCTATTTTTTCGTGTATAAACAGAAAGCCGTGTCGAACCCACTGACCTAGGTCATTGGGCGAACTCGGCAAGTCGTCACAATTCTACTTCTGTTCGTGATCCGCGGGCCGTGTTGAACTCGCCTTTTTGTTTCCGTATAAACACGATGACAGTTGCCTTCTTTGCAGTGTTTGACCCTGCTTGAGGATTCAACACTCGAGCCGAGTCACTGTGTAAACACGATAATAGTGAGACAGTACAGACAGACAGGCAAAGAGCAAGATGTTTCCATGGACATCATGATGGATGCTGATTTGGGTCAATGTTACAACATAACCACATCATTAGTCAAGTGTTCTACTTTGACAGGGTTGATGGATGGGGTAGTATCATTGGAGAGGTGGGAAGATAAATCATTTAGCTGAGAGCCAAAAGGATGTTCTGTTTGTGTTAAATGATGTGTCCTAATGCCTTTTTTGCTCTTATGTAGCCAGTAGGCAAAAGGTAGAAGACAAAATGTAGATCAATGAAGACAAGCAGTAGTTGACAGAATAAGAATTTTGATAGACTGGGACATAAATGATCTGCAATAATGGGCAGCATAGAGGGAATGTGGAAAGAAGAGGGAAAAGAAGAGGAGGGATTTTAAGGGAGGAAAAGAGAGAAGGAACGAAGAAAGAAAGTAAAAAGAAAGAAAGAGAGAAAGAGAAAAATGTAGGAAGGATAAACATTGAAAGGATAGAGAAAAAGAAAGAGATAGAGAAAGAGAGAGAATTTTAGGAAATTCAGCACTTTGATGGAAGCAAGTAAAGTTAAGGGTAAAAGAATTCTGGATAGAAAATACAAACAGTAAACAAAAAGTTGCTGGTGAATTTAGAACAGTCATTAAGAATGATACATAGATATAACTAGATAGAAAGCTTGATACGTGAAGATGGAGATATTTTTGCAGTGAATGTTCCTTCCCTTCTGGTTCCACGCATCCCTCTTTGCTTATCAGAAATGAAGAAGTCATGACTTGCTTACTTCTAACATACCAAGAATGCTTCCAATTCCCCCCTCATCCTGCCCCAATATCCACCCCTTGATATATGGCGAATGACATTTCTCCAAGATAATCTTCGGAAAAAAATAAAATGCTTTTCTTGTTTTCGATGTCCAGATGTGCTCTCCAGAAGTGGACTGCTGTTGACAGATTTGTTATGATGATATTCATCAGAGGAAATATGAAGGGAATAAGAAATGTGCTTCTACTTGTATATGAAGCAGATTGGCTTGAACCATACTGCACCTTTGGGAAATTTCTCACTTTGAGCATGGTTCTAGTAGGATTCATGCTTTGAGAAGATGCCTGAACTTGGTATAGTAAGGATGTGATAGCATAATGTAACATTAGAGGTCGTTGCTGCATAGGACTTTATTGACTTCAGACCGTTTGGTTTGCCGCTCAAGTGCTATGGTGAGATGTGCTGGGAATATAAGGCAGAATTAAGCGTAGAGCAATAGGCAGAGATAAAGAAGAAAAAGCTAATTTTTCAGTAAAAAAAATGAAAGAGTAGACTTTGGAATTATAAGAAATTTCTCAGATAGATTCTGTAAAACCCCAAATTTTCATGACCTGAAACTTTAGGAAATTGTTAACAATGGGCCATTTTTCTGTCCGAAACAGGAGTAAATTGCCAATTTGCAGTGCTGTAATTCAATTGGTTACGTGGCATGAAACTTTGGTATAGAGCTGGACCACTCCTGACATTTTTATTTCATGTTCTTGATGGCATGGAGGCAAGTTTAAAGAAATTGGTAGAAAGAAGAGAGGGGAGACAAGAACCACTGCCAGATGAAGGGGAAGAGAAGAGGGAAGATTGTGTGGGGGGGGGGGGGGGGGGGGGAGGGAGGAGGGGTCGAGGGGGGCAGATCAGACTCCTTACATGTGGTATGCCATCTGGAATGCAATGTCATTCAAACAATCACACCAGTCAGTCACTCCAGAAATCCTCTTTAACTCTTCACCACATCGCTGCAGCTTGGTTTGGTATCCATTGTATCCAGAGATCATCATTATTTCCACAAGATCTGCACAAATATGATTGACAGTTTATCCAATTATTGCATGCGTTCACACTCATCTTAATCTGTCCAAATGTTGAACATGTGCACCAGAGTGAGTACTAGATGTAAACAGTAATTATATTTTCAAAACTACAATAAATTCACATTGTTAAGGCAAAGATATGCATGTTTTATGCTTTTGTAGGTTTTATTTGAATGATTTGAAAACAAGGTCTGTTGTTACATTTTCTGTACAGGTAATTTGAGGTTATTTTTCATTTCATTAGAAAAATGTGCAGTGTAATGTTGTGTGGTAATGATGAAAGGAGGAACCTAATGCATATCATTCCCTGAAATTCATTTAACCCATTTGTGACAGGAATTATTTAAAGCCTAATTTGATCAGCTTTTATTCTTCAAATTGGCAACACTAACATTTTTATTTTATTGCTACATTTTTCTTATAAAACAAATGTATCTGAAATGAATATAAATTGACAGAAATTATGATGAGAAGTCAAAAAGTTGCCAATTTGCAGGGGATAACGGTGATTTTAAACTTTCTATCACATTGGCAATTTGAGGATTTGAAGGCTTATTTTCCTTTAAAAAATCTTCAGCGTCAAATAACGAATATTGACGCAACCAAAATGGGCACAGTTTGCATAGAATTTTTTTGCTCTTTCTGCTCATGTATTTGGTATGATTTTTAGGGCTTTGCATCAAAAGTTATTAGGTCAAACCACAAAATGTGGACCTATGTCACGAATAGCTCATGTGCAATTTTGGTAGCAAAAGAAAATCAGTATGTAAAACAAGTTGGATATAGTAATTAGTACCACATCATTCTCTTTGTAGCAAAGATACATGTACATGTGTGAGATCATTTGGTATTCCATCCATGAAATTTGGAGTAAAATTCTTTAAAGGAGATTGAAACCCTTGGGAAATATCCATTTTAATGAAAAAAGAGGATAGGGAGAAGCAATTTTAAAAAAGTTCCATCATAATTGGTTATGAAATGAGGGCTCTGCCCCCCCCCCCCCCCCCCCCCGGTGCATCGTTCAGAGATTCTGAGCTTGTTGCAGACACTGAACCCTCATTGGGTTCACACTTGTGCAGTTATTCTGTAAGACACATTGATAACGGGGGAGTTTATGTCTCTGGCCCAGTATCTAAACTATTTGTTTTTTTAATATTTAACTTGAGAAGGGGGAAAAAAAACCTTTACGGCATATTGGTATTCCTAGTATCCTGGTAGTTTTCAAAGAAATATGATTGAATGTTTTTGACAGTTAGTACATAATGTTCAATGAATAATCATATGAAAAATGTTATTTTGTAACTATTGTTTTTATGTACAACTGTACATGCATGTGAAAGAAATGGAGTATACATACATATATATATATATATATATATATTTATACATATATTTCATCCCCAATAAATCTGATTCTACTTCACTTGCCTCACTCTTATGCCACAACCTCTTTCCCTCTGTTCTTTTTCATATTCATGTGATTCCCCCTCCCCCTTGAGAAAGACAAGTCTGACTGACATGCTTTGAAAGGGAATTGATACCCTTTGTAATTGTCGTGTATCCTTCCAAAAGGTGGGGCTGGATTTGTGAACACTGATAATTTCCCTTTCTTTAGCGATGTCTTTACATTCCTCCCCATTTATTCATGTCCAAATTGTTGACAGTGATAGTTTGATATCGTTATGACAAACGGTTGAGAAATTTGACAGAAGTTTATGATTGTGCCCTTTTCCAGGGTACATGACTAATATCAACAAATTGAGCAGGTGGCAGTAATAACAATACAATAACAACTTCATGATGTATGTCGCTTAATATTAGTATAATATGCTCATTAATTTTAGGCAATTGAACCTTTGAACTATGAATTCCTTGATATAAATAAACCAGAAATTTGATTTCTGGAGAATAACATACTTCCTCATGGCAAATGTATTGTAACGACTTTGTGTGAAGTCTTGTGACTTATTCCTGCATTGGTTTTGTTTTCAGATCCATCAGACAGGCTAACCCCTGCCATCTGAAATCATCCTTATCATGAGCTGGGTTGGATAACTCAAATGCCCCAACACAATTTATCGCTTTGATTTCTTGACGTAGACCCAAGTGTCATAATTCTTACTTGATTAGCATGACACATCAATAAACCACTTCAAGGAATGTTTATTTCCAAATTGCAGATGTGCTGCTACCATTGTCATTTTTCTGCTATGACAGTTTCGTGCCCCTTTCAAGCTTCAGGTTAGAGGCAGCTGGCACTAGCAGTTTGGGTGTCAGACAAAAATATTTTGATTGGATACCTCAAATAATTTTAGTGTTTAGTGCTATCTTTAGAGTCCTACTGGGAATGGCTTTATTATCATGTACTTCAAAATAAGGTCTAGATAAGACGTTTGTGTGTATGTATGAATACTT
Source organism: Echinometra lucunter (assembly GCA_029962745.1). NCBI lineage: Eukaryota > Metazoa > Echinodermata > Echinoidea > Camarodonta > Echinometridae > Echinometra > Echinometra lucunter. The sequence goes on along the minus strand of CM057164.1, from coordinate 2,939,820 downwards.
GTGCTCAGAGTCAGATGCTGCTCCTACATACGATTTCTCCAGGGACAATTGGTCTAGGGATTCAAGTTCATGGATTTACATGAAGGGCTAGAGGTTTAATTTGGTTTTAAGTTCAGTTTCATTCATTTTTCCATACTGGCTTTCTCTCCTCTACCATGTAATTATAAATCAAACTTTCAAAGGCTTGTTCACACATGAAGGGGCAAATCCCACATTTTAAAATTGTAAATGAACGGTATATTAGGGAGCAACCTCCCCAACCCAACCCCCAACCCCCCCCCCCCCCCAAAAAAAAAAAAAAAAAAAAAAAGCTGGTGAGGCATATATGGTCTTTTTGGCCTCCTGGTGGCAGAGAAGTTTGGACCAAACAAATTCTTGTAAAGGTAGTGCAAGATTTGACACCACAATTTTATCTGTGCAACTTTTGGCAGAACTCTCCTTCATTTGACAATTGACACGTTAATGCGCATGTCATCATCATAAGTGACGCAGTTTACTGCACCATACATGTATGTGAACACTTATAGAAATGAGGGTTTACCGCTGGCTATCTTAATGAGTCTTAAATGTGGCACTGGTAACAATCACCAATTTCATGTTAAGAAACTGTCATGAATTGTAAGAATTTTGTGTTATTCACTAGATTTCATGATTTGAAACCGAAATTCACATCTGAAAATCTTGTAGACTTTGACGAATTGTCTTGTACAAGAAAATGTCTGTCTTTTTCAGTATATTTGTCCAAACATTTCCCGCGTGTAAGGTGCGACATATTGTCTGTTTTGAGCCAGAAGGGCGTTAAGTCTGCATGAAATGGTATGAATTAACACCATTCTGGCTCTGAACAGAGATATGTATGTATTTGAAATGTGCCATGACAAGAACCAGTTTACTTCTTGTTAGGTAGGTCATCATCATAGTGGACACCCTGGTCCGTTCTTGTTTTGGTGTTGTGGGGGAGGGGGACTTGTGGTTACCGTTAACGCATATGATTTTGATACTTTATTACTACATGTATGCAATTTTTCTTTTTCTTATATAGGAACAAATTCATGCAGATACTGGGGGGGGGCATTGGTCACAGGTTATCAGTCATCAATTATTTTGTGCAATATGGGGTATGGGTAACAGAGGAGGGCATTTATGACATAAATCTTTTCTTTCGTCTCCTACTTTTATATAAGTTGTATTTGTGCATATGTCTATCTCAGGTATTCATTTTGTATTTGTAGCACCCTATTTGTGTATACTGTACTTGTCAAAGATGTTTTTCTTGATATTGTATTTTATGTTATATATGTAAAGAGTTTGAAAACAATTTTTGTGTTTTTAAAACATGACAATAAAGAAAACTGAATTGAATTGAATTGAATTGAATCATCTACTCACCTAACCTTTAAGGGTCACTGTTAGGTGATGCTAAGGTCATTATCAAGGATTTGCACCACTGTTTAAAGTCTTCTGGCAAAAATATGTGATCCAGCTGTATTTATTTCTACATCCGTGGGATAAGAATATGACTACTTTGCGATTGTAACTGAAACAGTTCGGCTTGGTTCGAAATAGAACTTTGATAGGATGTCCATTTCCATTTTTTGTCTAGTAAAACTAGGAGCAGTTAATGAATATGTAGGCCTTTCGACATAGAATATTACCTCACTTTATGCTTTATTCCTCTTAGCTTTAAAGTTTACCTCACACATGAATAGGACAAATTACATACCTAATGAAAGCTGGCCATTCAAAGGTATCGTTCAAACAGTGGTTTAAATACTCATTTCCTTCCCCAGAATTGCTTACCAGTCTTACAAGACTTCCATAATAGAACCAAATCGGTCTAGTTTTCAGACTTACATTGTGTCTCCAACAACAGTTAATTCCAAATTTCCCATGAAAATCAGAAGGCAATTATACATTGTACATTGCACAATAGAGATGCACAGAAATCAGAACTAAATTACTGTTTGGCCCTAGCTATGAATGGCAAAGTATCAAAGAGGTATGTAATTTCTTCCATTCACATTGGAATAAACATTTTAATTCAGATGAATGGCTTTTTTGAGCTTAAGTGAAAGCTATATGGCAAAAAGTATCCCTTTATAATATGGAGGTAATTTCATTGCTGAATGCACATCCAAGAATGCAAAATATATGTTGTATTATGTATGTTGACTTCAATGGTTTTTAGTGTTTTATTATCTAATTTTCGAGGTAAATGTATCATCCATTGCCATGGCAACAAACCTATGTTTGTGGTCACATTTTCCAACACAACACCCAATGCCAGTCCCGGTGTCCAATTGTTTAAAGTGCACCTACTATAGCTGACATTTGATTGTGCAATCAATTTGAGATGCCCCTGTAAAACTTCTTACTCTACAATAAAAGTTTGGAAAACATGAAATATGCTACTAGGATATATTCATAATCATTTTTATTCTACATTCCATATGGAGCAGTTATTAGAGCAATTAGGTGGAAGCAACCATCCATTTTATTTATGGCTTTGTGTAAATTCACTGATGTAAGCTTCAATAACTTGTTTAGCAATAGAAAATTGATTTATAAAGAACTTGTGCAGGTGGTGGTAATTGTTTGCAATTTATTTCTTTGCAGCCCAGTGAACAAGAAGGCCTACATAGTCCAAAGAAAAACACCTTTCAGATTTGATGTGTTCCTTTGTCAAGATATAATAATGATGATAAGTTTTTTTTTATATTGCATAACAGTACATACATGTAGGTATGTTCCTATGCACTTGGGAGAGAAAGAAAAGAAAGAAATTTACTGAGTTCTCTTTGTAATGTGAATGAAGCTGCATTACACTTGTGAAAACTTGTTTACATCAACAGAACTTCACTTTGAATATTTGTAAAACCATTTTGAATTCATCTGTGACATGTTGGATCACTATTCTTAAGATAAACTTGGCTAATGTCTCTTGGAAATGTGTGTAATCAATACAAAATTAAATCATATTCAACAAGTTTGGACTTGGCTCATTGTCTTACATTCAAAAGTATGTTGCATGGAGGAAGTTTGTCAAGTAATTAATTGTTGATAACCAAATGCAATAACAGGGAAATTTTATATTCTGTACCCGCAGTAATTTTATCATAATGAAACAAGTGTTTTTCATCATTCAAATATCCTAATAGCTCTTCTGATATAGTGTGTCACTATTCTTGCCTTCAGAATGTTAGCCTGATTGGAGAAAGAGCCCAAACAATTAAGATGTCCAGTGTGAAGTTCTTTGTTATTTCAGTAATGTGAATTGAAATGATTTCTGTAGATACAGTGGATTCAGTACTAGGGGAATTCAACACATGAGCGAATGGAGGCCTGGACTACTTGTGCTTGCAAGTAACCCTACAATGCTGGGAGTTATAAACTCGATTTCAAAGACACTGGATGTTGAACAGATGCAGCCGGGTCTCATTGGGGGGAACCCCACAGGCAAATCAAGCAGCAATTCTCTTCGGTCTGGTAATTGGTTCCCTCACTGAGCCCAGCGGTGGCCGAATTAAGACCCATTTGTCCAATTTGAAGAAGTAGAATAAAGCCAGGCTGAGAATAGAATCTGTGAGGTCAACCTCAAGTCCATGTACAATTTACTTTTGGACAGAAAAGGATACATCATGTGGGTTTGTTTGGATGGAAGTATTGACTGTACAACACATGCTACTGTAGGAACGTTGAATATTTTGGTAATAGCCAGACTAGAATACGAGTTACATGTAGTTCTTCCATGTCTTATGTAGCCTAGACCTAATTTGTTAAAAATTAGAGATATAGATTAAGGGTAATCTTGGTTCTAATAATGATGCAAAAAGAAGTTCTCAAAGAATCCAATTAGATTCTACACTGAGTGCTTGAGATTACAGGTTAGAGATACTCTTACAATTATAACGAAACTGTGTAATACAGGTACAACCTGTACATGTAGCTGATGTTATGATCATTGGTGATAAAAACTTTTACCCTGTTTATACTAAAAGTTGGGACACTACAGGACTGGCCTTGGGATACTCCAATTCCCAGTATAAAATGGCTTATTTTGAGCAACTCCAGTATAAACAGTCACAGTGATTTAGTCCGCTCCAAAATTGGTGACGTATGTGTATTCCTTCGTAATGCGCTTTGACGTAACCGACGTCATGATGTTGAGCATGACTGGTCCATGTATATTAACCCATTCGTGACAGAGGTCCACATTTTGTGGTTTGGTCTAATATCTTTTGATGCAAAGCCCTAAAAATCATACCAAATACATGAGCAGAAAGAGCAAAATGTTCTACACAAACTGTGCCCATTTTGGTTGCGTCAATATTCGTTGTTTGATGCTGAAAATTTTTTAAAGGAAAATAAGCATTAAAATCCTTTCAAAATCCGTTCAAAATCACCGTTTTTCCCTGCAAATTGGCAACTTTTTTACTTCTCATCATAATTTCTGTCAATTTATATTCATTTCAGATACATGACGCTTTATAAAAAAAATGTAGCAATAAAATAAAAATGTTGGTGTTGCCAATTTGAAGAATAAAAGCTGATCAAATTAGGCTTGAAATAATTCCTGTCACGAATGGGTTAATTGGGTTTTATTTATCCAGGGTAGCATTATCAGTATAACTACTGCTCTTCCTGCAGGCCCTGCAAGGCCTGCAATTATTATTATTATCCCAGCATTGCCAGGTACCTAGGACATAATGTGGGCAAAATCACCCTGTCCAAAGATGTAAGCACCCAGTGAGGGTCGAACCCAGGACCTCTCATATGAGAGGCAAGAGCTTTCACCACTGTACCATGGTGCTTTTACACAATATGATCAATTTCGAACATGAACCAAAAATAAACAAAAATCAAGTCCTCTTTTAGGAAAACCGGGGAGCCTCTAATGTATGTTCTAAAAGCTTTATACCAACTGCTTTAGAACTTTGACTGGTATAGGACATCGTAGGAATATTCAATGGCTGAAAGCAAACAATTCTCAGTCTCATTTTAGCCTCTTGGGTGCTTTTCAAAACTACTCTGGTATCCCTCAGAGACTATTATAATTGCCAATTGCTTTTAAAGAAATATAGGGGCATATCTGGAATTTTTTTAGTAAAAGGCAACATGTTCTCCATCTTGTGGCTGTAAGAAACTGTTGCATCATTTGCTAGTGGATAGGGTTGGGAAAGGAACATTGTTTGGTATGCATGCTATTAGGAGTGGGAAGGGGATGGGGGTAGGAAATTTCTTCAGGTTTATGAGTAGACCTCTTTTGAACCTGCCATGTTTAGAATGTAAATGACAGTTGCTCAATATTTAATTGGGGGGGGGGGGGAAAGGAGGGGTATCCCATTCAGAATGTATGCTAAAAGGTTGTAAGGGGGAATTCCTTGAGCATATCAGGAGTAGCATTTGTGTGCACCCTGCAGAACAAACTCCTTCAGAACTTGTCAAAGTTTGTACAAGCAGCGTATCACTCAAGATTCATCCCTCTGAACTTTTGCTTCATGTGTAGGCCTACTGCTCTTGAAAGCATAGTAGCCGCTGTGTTTTGGCATGGTGTTTACTTGTGAATAACAACATGTATGCAGCAGTGATATTCACCATTGGAATGCCAAAAGGAGAGCAAATAGTTTGATTTCCTTTGAAATCGCTGGGGAATAGTGGAATTGATGGCTTTCTCGAGGTTCAAAAGGGTATGTGTGTGTACATTGAGTAAGGGGGGGGGGGGGGCACTTTCGGGAAATTTTATCAAGGAGTTTCTGAGATTGCTTCTGTAGCCCTTAAAGGTAATAAGCAGTAGTGGGAAAGGTGCGCTTTGAATATTTAACTACTTTGTTAGGTGGAATGAAAATTACTACATGAATTGATGTAGAATAACTAATTTTGAAGATAGTTGACGTCCTTTTGAAAAATATTTGTTTAGAAATGGCTTAAATATCAACGGAAGATACGTCGAGTTATCAGCGCTGGCCCACGTCGAAAAGTCACACACGTGTAAACAGTACATGTATGTGCGAACCGCTATGCGTCGTTGAGCCGAGAGCGTCGGGGTAGGCAGTCGGTAGCGAGGGTATAAGGTAACGGTAATCATTTGAATTATTTTACTGAAAATCACCGGAAAATTGTGAATAGTATACTAGATTATCTCACTCGTATCTTTTCATGAAAGCCGAACAATATGAGACTATATTTGAGCAGTTTCATGCCAACTTTCATTTTGCTGCCACTACTGTTTATAACCTTTTACCAATAACCCTAGTATTTGTATCTGTTGGTAGTCCAACTTAATTGCATATCATGTACCACTTTCATACTAGAGGTAATAAAGAACCTTGTAATGTGAAGAAAAAAAAACATTGAAGTGTGAACATGGGATGGAAGAGGAGGGGAGGGGAGATCAACACAGGTGCTCTGTATGTGTCTTGTGATATTATTAGGACTATATGTTCGATTATTCTGGTATTATTAAAGGCATTGGCTAACTTTGTGAGCAGCTGATTTAAAAAATTCTCAAACTAAGATGAAACATGTGTATGAGTACTTGTATTTATGCTCAAAAACCCTGAAACCAACCATAATTTGGAAGGAAAAGCTGTAAGTTAGACGCAAACCGCGATTTTATTAGCTTTCGTCTCGAGAGACACTGAACTAAGAGGACCGTTTGGACGAATTAAAAAATACCGTTACTTGCCTTCCGCCGCGTGATACGTCAATACACACAGTGCAGTCCGTTGAGTCATGTGCGCATGCGCACTCCTTTTACGTTGGGTCTATGCAAGCGACCCTCGTATATTTTTCAAACATTGGTTCACATTTCTAATATTTGAAAATACTTCCCGTGGATATTATGCTCTGAAACTTTCACACTGGTATTTTTACACTATAACCCTAATGTTTATCCCATCTTTAAGTAACAAAATGAGATTTTTTTAAAATCATAACAATGTTAGCCAATGCCTTTAAGTGTGTGCAGCACAGTAATATCAGGTCTGGGCTTGGTCTCGGATCAAAGTTGTGATGTCTAGGCTAGGGCTAGGATTGTGATTGGGACTTCATAGTTTTGTAAGGGTTAGGACTAAGATTGTAGGTATAATAAGTTTTGGTCCAGGGGTGTAACTAGATATTCAAATAACATATGACCATGACTCTGGGGAAATCTCACACGAGCATGTGTTGTTCAACTGCTAATACGGCCAGTGCTAAGGGATCTCTGGGTGTGGTCTGATATAAGAAGCAATGAAATGATTTGATCTTGAAGTGCCCCTGGTGGTATCGTGTCGGCAATCTCATTCATGTTCATCCTGCTTATTTGTGAAGTCTTTATCATGTCAAAGGGTGCACAGGTGTGTGGAAAACTGAGAAGGGGGGGGGGGGAGGATGCCGGAGTATGCCACTAGAGTAGACAGATGAGATCTAAATAATATGCCCAGGGTGATTGAACTGAAATATAATTTGATGAAAGTATTATTTGTCAGGTACATTCAGTAGCTTACCAGTAATTTTGTATGCTTGGGTTTTCAGAGAACTTTTTGATGAACTCACGTGCTAAGAGTCAGAACAAAATGCCATTCAGATATCCAACTGTAAACCCCCATGGCAAATTCTGTCATTGCATGTTTCTGGGTTCATATATTAGAATGCACATAAAGAATGCACATTAAGCACATCATAACTTTATATTTGTATTGTATTTCTATGTATGTTTCTTTCTTTTTGTCTTGCCCACCGGAGGTGAAGGCGAGACTAAGGGATCCAAATGGCTTCCGTCCGTCTTCCGTCCGTCGTCTGTCCGTCACAAATGTTAAAGTTTACCTGCAAGACTCTCTTATGACGCATAACTTGGCAACTGCTGGTCCAGTGGCAACTAAACTTGGGTGGTAGATACACTAGGGGTACCATCATGTTGCGGTGCTGTCGGAGGTCCATGGTGAGGTCAAAGGTCATTTGAGGTCACATTGTTATAGAGTACCTGCAAGACTCTTTTTACATACGTTAAAGTTTACCTGCAAGACTCTCTTATGACACATAACTTGGCAACTGTTGGTCCAATGGCAACCAAACTTGGGTGATAGATGCACTAGGGGTAACATCATGTTTTGGTGCTGTTGAAGGTCACATGGTGAGGTCAAAGGTCATTTGAGGTAAAATGAGTCAAATGGTCAAGAGTTTACCTGCAAGACTCTCCTATGACAAATAACTAAGGCAGACAGTGTGAGACTATACCTCATCAGTTTCATGTCAATTCTCTTTTTGCTACCAAAACTGTAAATGGGCTGGAAGAATTCTACATATTTCCTGGACATGTTGATGAGACAACAGGGAATAAGGGAATGGAGAGGCAATAACTCGCTAAAATGTCAAAATAATCTTGAAGGTGTGCAAAAGATTTATTATGAACTTGAAGAATGGTGATTTAATATTTCCTGCAGCTTACTGTAATTTAAATGGGGGTGATTTTTGGGGATGCCCTGTGTCACACCACTTGATTTAGAACCAGCATACTGGAAGTCATAAAAGGCTTGTTTATTGCCCAGCGCTAATCAAATAGTGATTGATATAGGCAGATGACAGAACTGGAAAACACCAATTATTACAGTCCAGCATGCACCTGGGAAAGTAGGGCTACTTTGAAGGCAAAGTCCACCCCAGAAGTTTCATTAATTCAATAAAAGGGGTTAAATTTGAACAGCATCTTAAAAAAGAAATGAGCAAAATCGGTCAAAGAATAAGAAAATAACACTCATTTACATTTTCTAGTAAATTACTCTTGGCTCTGCAAATTGGCAACACTGATGACATCATATGCGAGCAGCTCTCCATTCACTTTGCACATGAAATTTCACATTATCTCAATTTTTCTTGGAAGTTACACATTTTCTAACCCCCATAGTCAATGTATGTTCAGATTTCAGAAGAATTGCTTTTTGCATAAAATACTTTGACTATGGGATGAGAAAATGTGCAACTTCCAAGAAAATTGAGAAATCCCGATTGAAAGGTCAAAGGTCATGATCGCTCGTGCCCTTGGCTGCATGTAAGTATTTCCGCATCCGCTTGGTTTCATGCAAAAAACAGTTGTGTGATAATAATGTATAAGCCAAGCTTCATGTGAGGTCGGTTTGGGTATTGTCGATCCTGTATGAAAGGACGTTGAAAAAAAATCTTCCGGAGTTTCACCTTGAGATTCACTGTTGGACACTCGTGAAAGTCTGTTTGAAAGGGGCATTAGATTTTCAAAACTAAAGTTGTTTCAGTCCATGCAAACTCTTGCTCGCTGTTAGTATATCGTGGTGTCTGATTTTGTAGTTTCACAAACTTTAATAGTTTTGAAACTATGATGGCCCTAGCGAGCGCAGATAATAACTTGTTGCTCAAGGATCATACGGAAAGCTTGAATAAGCACAAAAACATTCCCAGGAAGTCTGTCTGAATTAATAAAAGAGTAATACAAAGAAATATGACTGAATTTCATTAAGAAATATGAAAATGTTGTGATATAGTTGCAAACCCTTATGGTTCAAGGATAATTCAAAAAGATTGAGTGAGTCCAAAAAACAAAGGCAGAAGCATTATCCAGATTGGTAGGTCTAATGGTTGTTGCTCATATGAACTCAAGTTCAAAAAAGGTACAAGAGCAAAAACAAGTGTTTCAGCCCAAGTCATGCAAAACTGAGCACACTTTGGGGCCAAGTCTTCTGTGAAATTATAGATGACACTAAAGCAATAGGGCCACTGAACCATGATAAATGGCTTAGCATGTAGTAAGGACACAATACTACTTTGTGAGTCATGTTTGTCATGTACTGTATTCTGTGTGCGGAAGCCCCTGTTTAAGAATCAAAAGATTCATTCAATGCTATTTTTATAATTAAACTGTTTTGTGCCTGTATGGCGAGGACTGGGTGTGTGAAAAGATGTGAAGTTACTGTAATTGTATTTTGTACAATTTTTTTGACAAGGTTGGAGGTGTGGAAAGATGTAAAATTGGTGGAATAGTGGATGCTTACATATGTTGGCATGGAAAC
>CM057164.1:2886396-2924426 GCA_029962745.1 Echinometra lucunter | reverse complement strand
GTCATTTCTAGATCTATTCATCCTGATCGTGCCAGTTAACCCCACTTGGGTATTCTGTGGGCAGGGAGCAGTCAAAGTATACTGAATACAGCATGACCACTAACTTTCCAAAATCACCCTTAAACTAAATTATATCTGCTGGTCAGAATCACACCCTTTTTCAAAACTTTTGTGTGGCTTTTCTGGAAAATTTTGCACCCTAAACGATTTCAACCTCTTTGAACATATCGCCAATAAAACAAAGTCTTTGCCTCTTGCTTTTTGTGTTCAGAAGAGATTCTTTCAATTCATTAATGCACAAAGTCTGGACTAATGATGTTATGTATGTTATGTTAATATTGTTATGTTCTAACAAATTCAACAAAACATACCCTTTTTCCTGACTTTTAGGCCTATTTGTAATCTGAAACGCATCACGTGTGTGATAAATCTACCCTTTCCACAAGGTTTTTCTGGTTGCACAATGCAGCATTGGACTACCCCCATAGATGCCAATAATATTATGATAACCACATGATATCATGATATTTCTGGTGTATGTCTGTCTCTCTGTTTACGTTCTGAGGCCACCCTTCTTCTCTCTCTCTCCACCCTTGGTAATATTGACCTTGCTTGACCTTTGAACTCATGCCAAGTAAAGGCTCATGCACTTTCTGTAGAAATAAAAGCATAACTCTTCCGGTATAATGCTTTGCTACTTGATACACATTTCTCTGTTCATGTTATCATGCCCCCTTCCATCTCTTATTCTACCGTAGTCTTCAAATAAAATTTGGAACAAACATACTATTAGGGAATGAAGAAATAAATATCCTTCTGAAGATAGAGAGAGTCCTGTAATGATTGTAATCTTTCTATTGATGAAGATATGATGAAGAAATGATATCCATTACATTTTTGTCTTTGTGGTGCATTTCTAGCTGCTTCTAAATCTAATACCTGTTCCTCTCTGTTAATGTTGTGATGCTACCCCCCATCTTTCTCCTCTCTCAATGAAATTGACCTTGATTGACCCGCTCACTGCTATGGGACCTTTATGGGAAAAGTTTGTGATTTCAACAGAGAAAGTATTACACAGGCCCTGATCTCCAGTGCATGCAATGTATGAAATGTTTTTTTCTTTTGGAGGGGGGGGGGGGGGGGGGGAGGGGGAGGGGGGAGGGGAGGGGGAGGGGGAGGGGAAAAGGATAGCCATTGAATGTATAGGTGGCCATGTGGGTCACAAGTGTCACCTGAGGATGATTGCAAATTGTCCTATGCCCCCCATGAACTACATGTATCATCTTTCACTGGACTGAATCATGAATTATACATAATATTTACAACTGATAATCCATATGGTGTTATTGTGTGCATACAGGATATGAAATGCCCCTGGGTTACTTGTCAAGAAGACACATCACTTTTTTTATGTAGGCTAATTTTGAGCGAACAGTTTATAGAAAACTCATTTTGGGTATTATTAATATTTTCATTTCTGAAAAAATACCCTTTATCTTAAACTTCTTAGTCTGTTCAGCATACCGATAGGCTACATGCACTTGCGGTCACTGTCATTACATTTAGAAAAAAAAAAGGTTTATTTTGTCTGCGGGTAGAGATAATCACATTGCGGTGGGAATTTAGGGACGGTCACCTGGCAAGGGTCAATATTGATTGGGCATCAAGGTCAAAGGTTAAATTGAATTCTGTAACAGAGGTCAATCTAATTTTGATATGCAATTTACTGTCCTCTCCACCCTGTACCTTGCTCACACTTACCTCAAACTTTGTTTGGGTAATTCAGGACTCACTTATTATTCACACTTGGTTTAGGCACGGACCCCAGGGGTTGAGTGAAAGCATTGTTGTTTAAGATGCCCGGTCTATCAAAATTTGTGTTCTTGCCTTTAATTCAAGCCAAACAGAAAGGAAAATAGAAGAAAATGTAAACAAAAATGAAATAAAAACCAAATAGCAAAAATAAATGAATGAATAAATAAATAAATGAAAGAGAAAGAGGGACAAAACCAATAAACAAAAATTTGGCCATGTGGGCTTAATTCTTGTATGAACATGACCCAGTCATTGTGTACAGTGGATAAATATTTAATACAGCTCTTCAACTCCCTTCAGAGAGGCTCGGCTCTGAATTACTCCAATTTTGGGACATGATCTACTGAAAAAGGAAATCCCCAAAGTCAAAGTTGATGTAGTTCCCATGGATTAAGAGAAGTATGATATTAAATGGTTCCATATATTATTTAATGCTGCCTGTTTACATTTGAATTATAGTCTGTTGTTGTTGTTGTTGTTGTTGTTGTTGTAAAGACCCAAATATATGCAAGTCATTGGAAATTTAAAATGTATCCATTATCTAATATTCCATCATCACTGAATCCTAGTAGTGGTAATGGGGTCTGCCCACTTGACCGAAGGCCTGCGAGGCCGACTTTTCTCGTATCGTATTTTCCTTCATCACAAATAATGCGCTATCGGTATATGAAATAATTATGTCTCCTTTAGCATGTTTAGTCCTCATTGCCCCTTAATAATTATTAAACTTCCTTCTGGCACAGGAACTGGTCAGAGCGGTGTAATATTATAGATTACAATTTGCTATTTTCGGCCTTGCGGGCCTTCGGTCCGCGGGCCTTCGGTGATGTGGGTTGTCACCGTGGTAATAAATGTTTCAAACCTTTATAACAGTGAAATAAAAACAAGGTCAGCACCAGTTTTTCACTGAATACAGTCTTGAAAGATCTTAAAATGGTTACTTATCAGCTTTAGCATTGGATTTCTTAGGGATTCCACCATCCGCAAAAATTTAATTTTCCATCTTTGACCAAGTTTGAGACTACTTCTTGCATGCAGACCTGTTTTTGCTGTTTTCCTTTTAATCTATAGGAAGGAGTGTCAATATATTTGTGTATTCTTCTCCCTTTACATTGTCCAATCCTCACTTGAGCCAAAATTGAGCATCACCCTAAAAAAATGAAACAGCAATTTTGAGATATTCTTCCTTTGTCATTCCATTCCTTCTGTTCAGTCATGAAGAAGATGTGCTTGGAGACAGAAGGACTTATTGATTTCTCTGATTAAACTGTGAAAAGTCATGGTCCCATTATGTTCTCCCTTTGTAATCTAGGATCTACCCATAGTTCAGCTGTCAGGAGGAGGAGTTTGAAGACAGAAGGACTTATCGACCTCTTTGAATAAACTCTGAAAAGTCAAGAGTTGCATTATGTTCTTTGTTTGTAATCTAGGATCTATCCATAGTTCATCTGTCAGGAGGAGGAGTTTGAAGACAGAAGGAGTTATTGCCAGCTCTGAATAAACTGGGAAAAGTCAGATTCCCATTATGCCTAAACAATAGATAGATTGACAAGGTCTTTATGCTCAATGCTCGGTGGGAGGGAAAGCAGAGATCTGAACCCAATTGTTCTTTTTGCATCTCTCTTTCTCTGAGTTTTAATGTTGTCAGAAAGACCAAGCGGTGTGTTAAGGACATTTGACAGTTATCCAAGACTGGGAATGATGCTCTAATTATATTGCTAAGAAAGAAACCAAGTTATGGAAGCATCATTCACAAAGAGATCTGTCAAGATTACACCCAATACTGTATGTTGGCTTGGTCTTAAGTTTGAGTTTAGCACAGGATATTAGACAAATTCTAAATTTTCCATTTTTGAAATATGATTATCCCTTACATCTAGTTTAATGGATATTGTAGAAAACAGGCACATTATGTGTGACATGAATTTTGCATCCCGGGTCATGACTTTCACATCCCAGGTCCTGAATTTCGTATCCTGGGTCCTGAACTTCGCGTCACGGGTCGCGAATTTTGCGGCTGGGACACAGATCGCATCATGGGTCGCGAATTTTGTGACTGGGACGCAAAGTTGGCCGCGAAATTCATGTCGCACATGACCTGTTGTCGAGCGTACTTCAGGGCCACGGTACTAAATGAATTGGGGAATGTCTGTCGGTGACCATTGTCATGAAAAATTGTTCTGTTTAAAGTCAGATTTCCATTGTTCTAGTTTTTAGTTTTTGCTCATCTCAAGACAGAATTACTGTAAGTAAAGTTCCCTGGTTGAACAGAAAGTATGGTTAGGTTGACACCACCCCCCAAAAAAAGAAAAAAAAAAGGAAAAGAAAAAAAAAAGAAGCCTGTTTAGACATCACTAGAGACTGTGGAGCCATTTTATGTCAATCCATTTATATTCCTGAATCTGTAGTGTTAGCAATACTCGAGTTTTGGAGCTTGATGCCTGCGATGTGTTTCTTTTTATTGAGTTTTGTGTAGACCTTTAGAAAATATAAAAGCCAAAATCTTTGAGACTTTCTCTCCATTTTCTCTTTTGATCTCCTATTGAATAATTTAAGTGATGAGCCAACATTATTTTAAGCGTACCCTGCCACTTCACCATAATGCTGCCCAATTAAATCTCTGGAGAAACTTTATGATTATTTATGGCAGTTTTAAAGGTAAGGAAATGGCCTCCCCTCCCATCACCCAAAACTTGAGAAATCAGCAATAAAAGATGAAATATGAATATAGTGCATGGCAGCAAGGCAGGTGACGGGGACCATTAAAGGGGGCTTGGCAAGGTGAGAAATGAAAACAAACTTGGAGACTTGGGAGGAAATCTCCTCAGGCTGTAGAGAGCCTACAGGTGTGTGGCCCCAGGAAACCATTCATCTCCAGACCCTCTTTCACACGTCAGGAATAATGTAGCTCCATTTCTTCAAACCTGTAACCAGGGCTATACGTTAACTTTTTGTGTAGGGGGTCCAGAATGAAATTTCGGGTCAGTATGCATTGAGCCCTGTGTTAAAATTTTCCAATGGGGGGGGGGGGGGCGGTCTGGACTTAGTTGTTGTTGAATTAGGATTTTACAGACGTGTATCAATCAGATATGATTATTATTGGGACCGACCTTTTACGTTACCATCCAAAAGACTCAGATTCGAACCTGTGGATCTGCTGAATCAATTTATAACTTCCAGTGTTAGCTGGATTACAGTCGCACTCCACAAGGCATAGTGTCTTAGCCTTCACCAAGTCACTTTCATATTACAAAAATGATCTACATGTACACTATATTCTTATCTCGGCTCTATTGACCCTTCAGATGTGTAGTCCTAGTAAACTCATCTTCGAACCCTCTTTCATACATGTACCTTTAGAAGGATAATCTGGCTCCACCTGCTTGTTGGCTGCATTACCTCATACCCCTTTCGCAATGGGGTCTTCCCCTTTACCCGTTGAAGTTCCCCGCTTAACTTTACCAGCACGCATTCCTCACTTCACCGGGGAAGAAAGAAGTGTCGCTTTTCGCACCGGCTTCTCTTCCCCGGCGAAAATACGGGCAATTGGGCTTTGCCGGAAGTACAGCAGGCTGGGGTCATTCAGCGCGAGAAATCCAATGGAAAGTTCTGTGGTGGAATCTCGGTTAGGCAGAAATGAGATTTGACCTCTGACGTCATTAAGCGTGGGAAAATTCTCTAGTGTACCTTTCGCAGTGGCCAGTTTAAGCGGGTAAGCTGTTTCCCCGCTAAAATTCTCAACCTCACGAGGTGGAGAAGTTACCCGCTTAAGTTCAATGGGGAAGTTCTCCACCTGCGCCTTTCGCAGTGGGCTCTTCCCCTTTACCCGTTTAAGTTCCCCGCTTAACTTCAACAGGGAAGAGCCCACTGTGAAAGGGGTATAAGTTGCATTGCTCTACCAACTTTAAACTGATTCAATAACTGACAAAATATTGAGCAGGGGGGGGGTCATGTTATATTTTGCTAAGTCTATCTTTGGTCTATTAATAAAGTCTTGTCGGTTTCAGTCTTGATGGTTTCAGTCTTGTCAAATTCAGTCTTGTCAGTTACAGTCCTGTCCATTTCAGTCTTGTCGGTTTCAGTCTTGTTGGTTTCAATCTTGTCGGTTTCATTCATTTTAGTACAGGACCCTTTTCATATTTTCTTGTATACTCTGGATACTTACCAGTCGACAGTGCCTTGAAAAGATTCTAAAGAGAATGTTTTCTGTAGAAAAGTTCATTATTGAAATTTCAGAGAAATAAATCCAGTTTACTAATTCATTGATCATTTTGACTTTTCCCCAACACTTGAAATACACTTGAATGCTAAGAAAAAAGAGATAACAAAACGAGAGAATAGTAGTTTATTCTTAACATGTGTGTGAACTTTAAAAGGTGACTTTAACTATTACAACAATTTCCAATTAATTGAATACAATCATTTCCAAGTAATCAATTTTTCTTCTACAGGAACAGCTTTTCCAAGCCATTAGCATTCATGTGTCTAATTTGATTCCTACTTTTGATGTGACCCAGATGTCAAAAGGAAGCTTCTGTACTCTATTATGATCAGTGGAGGATATTACGATCATCAGACCATGATTCTGATATTTACACATGTTTTTCTTCTAGTACATTAACCTTTTCTAGGGATCTACTAGATATTTTTTTGAGGAAACATTTTGTGTATCCACTGTGCCTTGGGGGGGGGGAGGTTGGACATCAGCGTTTATTCAGTTGTTAATGCAATTTTAGTAAAACATGGGCAGAGTGTATCCATTATATTCCTTTTGATATTTACACTAAAATCCACTGGAAATTTTGAATGGAAACTGTTTTCTCAGTTTCAGGCCAATCTTCTTTTTGCAACCAAATTTGTACATTAGCTGTAACTCATTGAAAACTGAGCCAGAGATAACTCAGGCTAGGGTGTCTATGGAATATGCATTTTATATTCTGAAATCAAATTGTACTCAACTCAGGGAAAAAAATTAATTATTTTTTTTTCCGGGGCTACTCTTTGAGCCCACCCACCCAAATTTTCTACATTGTATTACAGTTTACATTGGACCCTATGAGAATTTCAGGGGCTCTTTTTTAGTTTTCCAGGGCTCTTTTTGGCGTTTCGGGGGCGAATTTGCCCCGAGCCCATGTATTTTTTCCCCCTGACTCAACTGGTATAAACGATGAACTATCAGGCACTGAGCAAACCTCATCTTGTAGTTATTACAGACTTTATTGTGGCCTTGGCATTGCAAGCAAAGGAAGCGAAGCGCGTGAGCGCTGAATGATCGTCAGAGTTCCGTACTTCCTAATCTTCTTGCCCAGTTCCTCATTTTCTCTCTCGCATCCTCTAGGGGAAGGAGCTGCCAGATACGCCACTTGTTTAGAGGAGGGAAGCAATATCTCCGTCTTGAAGCCCCTTTCACAACTGTGGCTGGGCCTTGGTTGGGGCAGATGGGGTATAAATGTATGGATGGTGTGTATTTGATGGGCAATGAGGGATCTTGCCCACCCCCACCCCCCCCCCCCCCCCCCCCCCTCCAAAGGGAAAAAGAAGCCATTTGTAATGCAAAAGGAGCCCTTGTTAAAGCAAAACATTGTTCTTGGATATAATGTCTTTCGAGCAAATTGAAACAAAAGCAGGGTTCAGTTGGGCCTAAAAGTAACCTCCAAATTATGACTGAAAATCATTTATACTTGCAAGGTATGACCTCAGTTCCTTTTTTTCCCTAGACTTAATATTTTATAATGCCTAATCTTACTGCTCTGTGGTGCTGAAGGGAGTAATGTTTTGAAATACATTTGAATTTGGACTGGATCTGTATTTTGTCAATTTTTATGTGAACCAGTCTTCTTTATTTCTCTTTCCCTATCTCTTCTTCATCTTTCACTTCTTCTGTCTCTTTTCCTATCTCTATTTCTGTCCCTCTCTGCCCCCTCTCAACTTGTTCCTCCTTCTCTCCCCCGTGCCTCTTCTGTTGAAATGATCCGGTCTAGACTTCCTCGCATCTCACTGCCAAGTGCAAAGCTCTGAAAGAGTGATGTCGGACAAAAAAAAAATAAATCTTGCTTGTTTGGGTTTGGAAGTGTGCAGTTCAGAATTTCATTCACCCTTTCCTTTCTTTTTCAACACCAGACACCAAATCATGACTTTTTATTTCCTTTTGAATGAAGTCTCAAAGTATCAGATACATAGAATCTTTCATTTCTTCATCATTACTCTCCATCATACTTTAGGCCCCCCCCCAAAAAAAATGTTATGTTGCCCTCACATGCACAAAATTTGAAAACTGGGTCGGCCGGTCGATTTTTTTTTTTTACTACCCCTACCCACTTATGCACGTGAGCAGGTGCGAGCCGACACTCATGTGTAATACATGTATGTGCAGTTGTGTGACGTGAGAGAGTTGAGTTTTCCGATATTTTCAATGAGTTTCTAATGGGGAAAACACGGGCAGAACACAGTCAAAATGCATATAAAAGTGTTTTTTTAAACCATTGAATACAAAGTTTAGCAAATTCTTTGCCCAAGCTTGAGATTTTCTCACAAAAACGGTGTGTTTGTATATTTGGGTCTGCTAAAAAAAAAAAAAAACCTATACCCACTTTTTTCGCATTTTACGGTCGGTTGATTGAGGGCAACATAACAATTTTTTTTGGCCTTATAGGTTGCCTTCTTTGTAAGATAAAAAATAGCCCTATGAACTTTTTATTTTTGTACGATTTCTCATTGTCTTAGAACTTATAGAACTTTTCTTATAAGAGATCACTTGAGCCCTCATACATCGTGTCCTCCACAAAATTCTTTTTTAAAATAAAATCTAGAATTGTTTTGTTACACTTGTTTTGAAATTGAACAATGATATATCTGATATGGTGCAAACCAATTTCATTGGCTTTTTTGGACTCTCTTTACAACATGTTACAAGGGGTGCTGACATGACCAGCTGTCAACAGTTTTGCGTAGATATCCGAAGTGGCTACTGCTCGCAAATTATGCTCTGTGTATATGAAAATAGCAGCAGTAATCATCAATGCATTCTCCACATACACATGTATAAGATAGAAAAACCGAGACACTTTGTCAAGTGTAATTTTTTTGTAGATTTTATTGGTTATTGTATTTGAAAATACAGGAAAAAAATCACTTACATCCATTTGCTGGAGTTCTACTTTGCTTGTTTCAAACAGTAAAATAATTAGATATCATTGGCAACTTCACCTATGAAAATGAAATGAAAGTCTACATTTACTTTCCCTGTAAGTTAGAAAGAATTGGGGAAACTGTCGAGAGAATCTTTTGATATAAAAAATCAGAAAGTCTAACAAAGAAGTATTCCTACCTAGTGCTGTATTCTGCCTTGGCTTTAACCCATTCGTGACAGGAATTATTTAAAGCCTAATTTGATCAGCTCTTATTCTTCAAATTGGCAACACCAACATTTTCATTTTAGTGCTACATTTTTCTTATAAAACGGCATGTATCTGAAATGAATATAAATTGACACAAATTATGATGAGAAGTCAAAAAGTTGCCAATTTGCAGGGGAAAATGGTGATTTTAAACTTTCTATCACATTGCCAATTTAAGGATTTTAATGCTTATTTTCCTTTTAAAAGTTTTCAGCATCAAACAACAAATATTGACGCCACCAAAATGGGCACAGTTTGTGTAGAATTTTTTGCTCTTTCTGCTCATGTATTTGGTATGATTTTTAGAGCTTTGCATCAAAAGATATTGGGCTAAACCACAAAATGTGGACCTCTGTCACGAATGGGTTAAACAAACTTTCTCAAGTATATCTTTGGAATAATTGGTTTCAGCAAGGCATACATGTACACCCCTTTCATGTTTGCCCCTGGACCAATTGAATTTACTCTTGGTTGTTAAAGGCATTGGCTAACTTTGTGAGCAGCTGATTTAAAAAATTCTCAAACTAAGATGAAACATGTGTATGAGTACTTGTATTTATACTCAAAAACCCTGAAACCAACCATAATTTGGAATAAAAAGCTGTCAGTCAGCCGCAAACCGTGATTTTATTAGCTTTCGTCTCGAGAGACACTGAACTAAGAGGACCGTTTCCATGAATTCAAAAATACCGTTACTTGCCTTCCGCCGCGTGATACGTCAATACACACAGTGCGGTCCGTTGAGTCAAGTGCGCATGCGCACTCCTTACGTTGGGTCTAAGCAACCGACCCTCGTATATTTTTCAAACATTGGTTCACATTTCTAAAATTTAAAAATACTTTCCGTGGATATTATGCCCTGAAACTTTCACACTGGTATTTTTACACTATAACCCTCATGTTTATCCCATTTTTAAGTAACAAAATGAGATTTTTTTAAAATCATAACAATGTTAGCCAATGCCTTTAACCTGGCACATATGGACAAACTCAATTGAAAAACCAAAGTCAAACATTTTCATTAAGACACTTTTTGAACTATTCACATGTTTCGGGTTCGTTTTGTGTGCCTGTTAAAATGTTAGTGTATTAAATATTGACAAGAAGAGTGTGTGATTTGAAGTTTGTCCACCAATTAAGTTTGCACCAGAGTGTAAACTTTGTCCTGATTGTAATAATGGAATAAAGTTTGTTGGGTGAAACTTTTTAGGGGTGAGGGATGCAAAGGTCAGGGAGGAGAAGAAGAATGAAAAGATGTGTTTGAGATAGAAAGACAGATAAGGGGACACTAGAGAGATAAAGATAGCAGAGAAGGAGAGGCTGGGGAAGAAAAAGAAGGAGGAGGAAGAGGAAGTGGAGGAAGAGGAAGGGGACGGGGAGGAAGGGGAAGGGGAGGAAGAAGAAGAGAGAGAAGATGAGGAGGAGGGGGAGGAGGAGAAAGAGGAGGAGGAGAAAGAGGAGGAAGATGAGAATGATGAAGAGGAGAAAAATGAGAAAGAAGGGAAAGAAGAGGAAGATATGGAGGAGGGAGAAGAGGAGGAGGAGACAGAGGAGGAGGAGGAGGAGAAAGAAGGGAAGAGAAGAGAGAGAGAGAGGAGAATTAAGAGGAAGAGGATGATGACGACAACGACAACGACGATGATGATGCTGATGATGATGATGATGATGATGATGATGATGATGATGATGATGATGTAAGAGAGAGCTGACATGCAAACTAAGATGATCTATTTGATTAAAACATAATTTCTATTAGTAGATTTGCATTGTTTCTTCTGAAGTAGGTTTTACATGATCCACTGCCCTTGCTATCTACCAAAATTCTTGAGCTCACCTCTATCCAGCAGCTGAAATTTCGAAGTCTGCGAGGGATACTCTGTCATCAGATGAAATCAAATAGACTTACAGCAGAGAGCAATGCTTACACAGGCTACTAGTGATTGTTACAATTGCAATTCACCTGTTTTAGGGTCACAGTAAAGGGTAATTTTCCCTGGCATACCCGTAGCAACTGAAAAAATAGATCACACATCAGACGATGGGCCTTACGGGTTGGCAGCTTTTGGTAGTTCAGGATAAAAGTAGATGAAATGTGTCAAGTTTGGTAATGATTTGAAACTGAATTTATTTGGAATTTGCACTGTACAACCTACTTTGCACTGTCATCTCAGTCACAAACTACTAAACTGTTCCCAGACAGACTTCAGACAGACTAATTTTTGACCATTTGGATTAATAACATTTTTTTTGGTCTATATTTGGTCTAGTGTTTTTCACATTGGTTTGATTGGAATATAGTGATATAAGTATCAAAAAGTCTGGCCAATTTGGGACTAAATTGACTTCAGAATTGCATCTGGGTTGTGTTTCTGTGGCAAAGAACTTTAATCTAGGACCAGCTGACTTACTATTCACACTTAACTAGCTGTTGCTTGTTGCTATGGAAAATAACGGTTTAAATTTAGACCAAATTGACTTAAAATTTGCACCTTGCTGACTGTTAGTCCACATGTTATCATAGAAAAGAGGGGGTTAATTTGGGATGAACTTGACACAGAAATTTACATCATGGTAATCGGTACCTATTACCGTGGGGGCTTGAATCTAGATCTGTAATGTTTGTAGTACTCTGTGGAGTAGTGCTGAGATATTTGAAGCTCAGCAAGGTTACAAAGCAAGCATTTGTCCCTCCAATTGAGCTAAAATGGTGAAATTGAGCTAAAATGGTGAAATTGAGCTAAATTGGTGAATTCTAAACTGTGTATAGAGGCATAGCGAGAGGTAGAGGGTTGAGGAGATGTTATGGTTTAACTCTGCCATTGAAATTTTTTTTTCTGCAAATTTAAAAAAAATCAATGACCTATAATTTTTTTAATTAAAATAAATGCTAACACATCTGTCAAATAAAAAATTTGACCACCAGCTTTTTTTCCTTAACAAGCCAAATGTGAAAGTCTGAATTTTTAGCAAATTTGGTTTGGTTCTACACCTTCCTACATATATTCAAAATGGGTCAACATCGGCCTAATGGTATAACAACAAATAAGTCTGCTCCGTACATCATATTTTCTTTTTGTATTGTCACATCTATGGTATCTCATAAAACTTCTTTATTAAACCATAATTTTGTTCTGAGGCCTGATCTAAACCAGGACGCAAGGGATCATATTTCAGAGAAACGATTTGTCTTTATCACAATAAACTTCCCCTAATACTCTTCCCACAAAACCAAATTTATCCCCTGTTTAAGGATAAGCCATGTAGATTTAACGACAAAGATCGGTGTCCAAAAATCAGTCACAGAACCCAAGATCAAAGTGGATTTTGTCGGACATCATGAAAGGTAATGCAGTCAATTCACCTAAATCTGTGGAGATTTTTCAAGTTAGGAAACAAAAGGAAATCTTCTGGGACTGGACAGATTTCTGTAGTGGAAACCATTCATAAATGTCAAAATTAATTTATCAGTCCCAAAATGGTAGTCTTTGACAGAGGTTTCAGGCTTTATAGGTAGACAGAATAGGTACTGTACTTGAGTCTTCAGTCATCCTCTTTTGATAAAAAGTTAGTTCATGTTCTTGTAGATATGAATATTGCGTCACAAGTTCTCTCTGCTAGATAGGCCATAACAATTTACAATCATCAAGTAATATTGGCTTCAGTGATAGATAAATGACTTGTAAAAAATTGTTGAAAGTTGTATGCATAAATGCATGTGACATCTTATTTTTGTATTTGATTCAACTTTTGTGGAAAACTTGGTTTTCATTTTATTACAAATTTTGCAACTTTGAAATGAAACTAAGAAAGTATAGTGAGAGATTGAGGATTTTGAAAATGCAATGTTTGGGGCCTGATCATGTGGATATAAGGGGATCAACAGAATGTGTATTGATGTTTAGAGAAAGCTGGGCAGAACAAGAAGGATAAAAGAGGAATTATGCCACTCTTAAAGTTTTCTTCTTACATCTGAGATAGCCTTGAGTAGAGACCATGACTCAGAGGTGTTTTCCATCGTAGAAGAAGATGGATGTTGTAATGACCTCTTCTCTCTACCTTCTTCATCAATCAGAAACAACCCCGGTCCTGGGAGAACTGGGTGGTCCCCTGTCCTATCTCATCTCCATCTCTCTGCATCATTTTACATGCTTATATTTCTCTCAATAAAATCAGTACTTTGGTACTGCGGCAGTGCGAAAATGCTCCAAATTTTTATGTTTTTTCCTGTAGAAGCAAATCCAATATTTTTCCTTTACTTTCATATCATTCTGTTTTATTTGAATTCTCATAGTGTCATGATTTTCCGTATACAGTGTATTTATTATTAGGTTATATAAGTTGATGATACATATTTATTCTTGTGGATGTTGCTATACATGTCCAGGTCAAGGTGGGAAGCCATGGGCTAAGGTAATAAGTTCTCCTTTTTTCCTCTTCCAGGCAACCTGCACATACATGTCCACCATTCTCTATTTTATCCTTGTGTACTCTCTTGTTGATTATCTTTTGAACGTTGAAAAACCAAATAATATAATCATCATAATAATAATTTATTTTGCACAGAACAGCCCTTTACAAATATGACACATTTTAAAGCTCTTCTAATGAAGTTGTGAACAGTTAGGGAGACTCCCTGTTTTGAGGGAAGATTGAATTGTTTACTTTTATATTGAATGGTCAGTAGAGATGACCTAATGACCCCATGCGAACACACGAGGTCAGTCGTTACAAAATTCTAATTCCAGCTGTTGTGAATTCAAGGAGCAAAGTGCGAAGTGAGAATTATGTAATCTCTCTCACGCTCTCTCACTCTCCTCATCTGTCGCTGTACATAACGTGTAGCGCGTGTGTGGCCAGTGTTTCATCTCGATTACACAAATCTGGCCGCAGATAATATAGAACGTCTGGGACATTTTCTGCGGCTCGCTGAATCACAAAATGAATTTAGAAAAAAATTCATATAAAGAAAACCCCCATAGCTTGTGAATATTTATTTTTCGTGTGGAGTTAGCTTCATTATCGATCTTTCATTGAACAAATTTTCAACATTCACAAGCTATGGGTTTTTTTTAATATGAATTTTTAAAAAGACAGCAGCCAAGTGAAAGCAATTGACTTTGTACTCGTTTCACAGCAGTCTTCCCAGTCAGAGCAAACTTCAATGAGTCAATGTTCCCTAAAAACGAAGGAATCTCCCTGACTGGTGACACTTGATTATTTTGGAGTTATTGTTACCTTCCTTCTGGATAAGTTTGAAGAAATAATGAAGCGTTTTATAGTAAATTTTATGAGTGTTTCAAGATGTTTTTTTGCTTTTACTATGTACATGTATATGGTCCTCTTTGCAGAAAGTTTTCAGTGACGTTTTTTTCTGCTGTTGAGGATGGCTGTTGAAG
The DNA here is from genome assembly GCA_029962745.1 of Echinometra lucunter. Classification (NCBI taxonomy): domain Eukaryota; kingdom Metazoa; phylum Echinodermata; class Echinoidea; order Camarodonta; family Echinometridae; genus Echinometra; species Echinometra lucunter. The sequence continues at coordinate 2,909,818 of CM057164.1, read as the reverse complement.
AAATCTTAATCGCATTTTCCTCCTGTTGTTTTCATGCAGGACTCTTTCCTCACATCTTCAATCTGGCCACAAGAGGGCGGATATCCGTGAATGCGACCTGCGGGGAGCGAGGACCCGAGACGTACTGCAAGCTGGTCGAACACGTGCCCAACGAGTCAGAAAAATACCCCCAGTGTCGTGTGTGCAATGCGCGGAGTGCTGTGGAAGCAGAGCGGCACCCGATATGGAATGCAATAGATGGGACGGAGAGCTGGTGGCAGAGTCCGAGTATAGCAAATGGGATGCAGTACCACTGGGTGACGATTACACTTGACCTTGGCCAAGTAAGCTTTCAGTTCAATACCCATTTATGAATCATTTCATGAGGTTTTATTTGTGGATATAAGTTGGGTTCAGTGAATGTGCTCTGTAGGCCCTACATAAGAGGCTGGTGAACTTGCAGGCCTGTACATTGCTGACATAACTGGTATTTGATCCTGGAACCTAGTGACAGAGTCTGAAGTGTTTGGTCAAAGACTAGGAGTACAAGCTATTTAAGATCTTAATCCCTAGAATTTTGACTTGTATAATGGTGTTTTTCTGTTTCCTGCGAATGGTGGGCTAATGCCTTATAGTGAAGTGTATATAGAGGTGTATCAAGCATTTTGTAAAAGTGAGGGCACATTATTGAAAAAATTCTTTGACTAGCCCAACCCCCTCCCCAAAACAATGATAACAAAACACAACAACAACACCAACAAAGAAGCAAACTGACAAGAAAGAAATGAAGAGAAAAAAATAAAATTTTGGAAAAGGAATTCCAGTAGGTCTTTGGTTAGATAAGATGTTGACCTAGGAATCAAGAGATTTCACATTTGGACCAGATCTTTCCTTTAAAAGGATTTTCAGGGGTTTTCAGACACCGCATGTCACCATCAGTATTGAATTGACCAACAATATCAGCTATACAATCTGTGAATCGAAGGTGCTGATTAATGTACATTATTTTGTGATACAGTGCTAGGATTGTTCTCATATCAATCAATATAAAGATATATCTAAATCATCTTTGAAGACAGTGCGATGATTGTTCTAATATCAATCAATATGAAGATATATCTAAATCATCTTTAAAGCTTGTCAGCATGGTGTCATGGGCTGATGTTGGGGTCAGTAGACAAAAGTCTGTCCACTTGCTTCATTAATGAAAGATATCTTTTTTTAACCCTGTCCATGGTGTAGGCTGTTTAAAGTTGTCAAAAATTTGATAATTTTTCTTACAATTCTGTTTTTTTGGTAACAAGGAATAACAAGGAAGAGTAGTCTTTTATTTCTTGAAAACTGGAATTTAGTTGATATTAATAGGTTCATGCAATGCAGTTAGATATCATGGAATGTTTGTATCAAAATCAACAGTGTTATAAGGCAATGTGTTTAGGGTTGAAGGTATCAGTATGACGGTGATGTCTCCATAAAAAAGGTATATTTGGAAAATGATAGAGATGGAGTAAAGTGAGTAGAAAGAGGAAGATAAAAAGGAGTATATATAGAGAGAGTAAGATAGAGAGTGGGAGAGAGAAGAAGAAAAAAGGCGGGGGGGGGGGGGAGAGTATGATGTGTATGAAGAGAAAGGGATTGACTTTATTTAGGATAAGTATGAACTGAAATTCATACATTGTACAAAGTCTGCAAGTAAAAGAGCTACAAATAATGAATACTACTAGGTCAGTTGTTTGAAGATTTTTCTCACTTTCAATTGACCCTGCACATTTTTCAACAAAGGTCTTTTTCGTTACTTCAACCCCAAAAGAGCCAATGATAAGTTGACTTTTCATCAAAATCTTGCCTTCCATAGAATGCCATTCCTGTCTTTCTTTCACTCATGTTCCCTGCAAGGAGCGCAAAGTGACAGCTCAAGATGAAACGTTATATTCAATACAAATAGTTTGGGTCCTGATTGACATTTTCCATGCTGTACATGTTGATTTTTGTTGTTGTGATTTTGTGATACAGGGGCGGGGGAGGGGGGGGGGGTAGGCCAAATCGGCCCCCCCCCTCCCCCTTTGAAAAGCAGAAAAAGCTAAATTTTAGGTCAAAATACATATGAAAATGCAGAGGACCCATTTTCGGAGGTAAAACAGACACCCTGTAAAAGCCCCCCCCCCCCCCCCCCCCCCCGAAAAATTCTAGATCCGACCCTTTGAACACATGTAGGTTTGTTGGAAGTGATACAGGGGTGTGCAGGGTGTATGCTAAGCATGGAAGAAAGTTTACACTGGTTAACACACAGTTTGTTCTCTCACAGATTTGTGGTACAATAGTCATATTTTTGATAGTTAGATTTTGCCATTTGTGTCTTCAGACAGTCATTTTCAAATGTGCTTATTATTTCTCAGTGATATTTTAAGAATCACCAGCCAAAAAGAAAACTAGCTCCAGTTATATAATTGCAGACATTTAATGAGTTGGCTGCTGGGGTGACATTCCACAACCTCAACCTCAGGCCACCAACCTAACTTTACAAGTATCGGACTTGTATTTTTTTTCAACCTTTCTTCTTATTTTTAATTTTTTAATTTTTTTATTACCCAAAACATAACCCTAACCCTAACCCTAACCCTAAACCTGAAAAAAAAGAAAAAAAATTGTTAGAAGAAGGGACTGAACTAGGATCGGCGAAACGTGAGACACAAGCGCTCACCAATAGACCATTAACACCGCTTTTAAAAGTCTAATAACTTACACAATATATCCTTGACTAAATAAACTGTAGTATGGAATGTCTTCCCTGTGCAAAAATTACCTTTAATTTTATTTCTGCATAAAACATGTTATTCTCACTGAAAGGTAATAAACAGTAGTGGTAGCAAAATGAAAGTTGGCATGAAACTGCTCAAATATACATGTAGTCTCATATTGTTCGGCTTGCATGAAAAGATGCATGAGCTAGATAATCTAGTATTCTATTCACGATTTCCGGTGATTTTCAGACTTTCAGTAAAACAATGCAAATGATCGTATATCAACCGTTACCGTATACCCTCGCTACGGACCACCTACCCCGACGCTCTCGGCTCAACGGCACATAGCGGTTCGCACACACTGTTTACTCGTGTGTGAATTTTCGACGTGGGCCCGCGCTGAGAACTCGACATATCATCCGTTGATATTTTAGCCATTTCTAAACAGTATTAAAAAAAACCCATCAACTATGCTTGAAATTAGTCATTCTACAGCAGTTCATGTAGTAATTTTCATTCCACCTAACAAAGTAGTTAAATATTCAAAGTGCCACCTTTCCCACTACTGCTTTTATTACCTTTAAAAGAATTGAATGAAATTAAAAATGTCTCTACAATGAATTGTGGCAGAATTTTTAGGTAAAGCTTCAAATATATATGGTTTTCATTTCTCTTGATTGCAAGTAATTGCATTGTGTTGATATGTTGTGTTTGTATTTATGTACCAATGGCAAAAGGCAGTCTATGGCATTTTGACTGTGATATGTGAAATTGATACAAGCCTTTGTAGACAAAAAAAAAATGGTTTCTTGAGAATAAGAGAACACTTGATTCACCATCAGTCCGAAACTCTATGATGCTTGTTGCTTGTTTGAGTTGGCTCAGTAACAACACCAATAAATCAGGTTTCCATCAATATTTTACCAATCCAATACCATCACAGATTTGAGGAAAGCAGAAAGGTAGTCCCGGTTTTGAGCCGAATTTAGAGGTTATGATATTAAACCACTCTATAGCTCTGGGATTCTGGACTTTTCTGTAGTTTTGCCGTCCTAAAATAAGGAAAGGTAAATATCTGGGTCCTGCAGAGGTCATGCCAAATATGCGTGTTGGGAGAAATTCAAAATGGAATCCCATCTTGCTAATCTAATTTTGCAGAACAACTTGAGAAATACAATGGTTGTGCCTTAGTGTCTCTCATATGGGATAGGATCTACCGTTTTGCCCCAAAAGGAAATTTTGATACAGAATATAATTCCATGAACTAACATTGTTTCTGTCAGAGATTAATGATATTAATAACAGCAGTCTGCTGCTCAGTGCAACTGGTCTCCTAATGACTGAAATTGAAAGGAAAGAGACCATAAACTCGTAACATCGTTGTAGAGAGGTTACGGTAATTATTTCATCATTATTATCATTCTCATCATCATTCTCATCTATCATTGTCATCGTCATCGTCATCATCGTCATCATCATTGTCATTGTCGTCATCTTGATATTAATAACAGCAGTCTGCTGCTCAGTGCAACTGGTCTCCTAATGACTGAAATTGAACGGAAAGAGACCATAAACTTGTGACATTGTCGTAGAGAGGTTACGGTATTTATTTCATCATTATTATCATTGTCATCATCATTATCATCATCATTGTCATTGTCATCATCATTGTCATTGTCATCATCATCGTCATCATCATCATTGTCATCGTCGTCATCTTGATATTAATAACAGCAGTCTGCTGCTCAGTGCAACTGGTCTCCTAATAACTGAAATTGAAAGGAAAGAGACCATAAACTCGTAACAGCATCGTAGAGAGGTTACGGTATTTATTTCATCATTATTATCATTATCATCATTATCATCATCATTGTCATTGTCATCATCATCATCGTCATCATCATCATTGTCATCGTCGTCATCTTGATATTAATAACAGCAGTCTGCTGCTCAGTGCAACTGGTCTCCTAATGACTGAAATTGAAAGGAAAGAGACCATAAACTCGTAACACCATCGTAGAGAGGTTACGGTATTTATTTCATCATTATTATCATCATCATCATTGTCATCGTCGTCATCATCGTCGTTATCGTTGTCATCGTCGTTATCATCACCGTCATCGTCGTCATCATCATCATCATCATCATTGTCATCATTATCATCGTCATCGTCGTCATCATCATCATCATCATCATCGTCATCATCATTGTCATCATCATCATCGTCATCGTCATCGTCATCGTCATCGTCATCGTCATTGTCATCATCATCATTGTCATCGTCGTCATCATCTCATCTAGTACGGGATGAAGGCTGGCCTATAATTCTCTGTCACTTCTCTCACTCCCTGATCCCAGGCAGTGATGGAAAAGGGGGGGGGGTGAATAAATTTCAGCAAAATCGAGTATTTGTGCAATAATCAAACAGATGGTTGTCTTAAGTAGGATCTTTTCATTACTTATTTATCCATGTATTTCAGTATAATATTAGCCTAGAATCAAACCCCCCTGGAGATAGATACAGCCCTTTGTTTCTGCACTCCAGTCCACTGGAAATGGAACCCTTAAAGGCATTGGCTAACTTTGTGAGTAGCTGATTCAAAAAATTCTCATACTAAGATGAAACATGTGTATGAGTACTTGTATTTGTACTCAAAAACCCTGAAACCAACCATAATTTGGAATGAAAAAGTGTAAGTTAGACGCAAACGGCAATTTTATTATCCTTCGCCTCACGAGACAATCACTAAGAGGACCACTTTACTTGAATTTGAAAATGCCGTTATGTGCCTCCCGCCGCGTGATACGCCAATACACACAGTGCGGTAAGGTGAGTCATACGCGCATGCGCACTCCTTATGTCTATTCTGTGCAACCGACCCTCGTATATTTTTCAAACATTGGTTCACATTTTTTATATTTAAAAATACTTCCTGTGGGTATTATACTTTGAAACTTTCAGACTGGTATTTTTACACTATAACCCTTATGTTTATCCCATTTTCAAGTAACAAAACAAGATTTTTAAAAATCATAACAATGTTAACCAATGCCTTTAAGTTCGATGTAATAGGAAAGTGAGGAGTGGTCACTTTGAAGGTTCCACTTTTGAGCCTCGGTAGTCCTTGAATTTCCACTTGTGTTTCCTGTCCAGAGGGACCAATAACGGTCCATTATCCACCCCCATTTAGATGCAATCTTGGAGTCTGACATCTGATTTATTGTCCCAAGGAGTTTGGAAGTGTGTTATCGTCAGGAATACCATATGTGCAGTCCCAAAATTTGAGACCAAGAATGATTGGAAGCTCCCTGCACTCTGGATGCAGCAACCTCATTTGAACTCAGTACCAGGAGCTAAAACAGTAGAGCCCATGCAGTGCAACTGAGCATTTCCTATGATAGATGGTTTTACCAGTATTAATACTTACGTGTACATGTATGTTCCTCCCAAAGATATATTTTGTTTAGATCTATACTATTTTACCCTTGTCAGAAGTGGAATTTGTTTTAATATTCATTGAAAAATTTGCATGATTTACCTGTTTAGCACGAAGCCCGAGATAACTCGGGCTGGATTCTATGGAAAATGTGTGTTATACCAAAATCAAAACGTGTCCAACAGGTTAAGATTCATAATAATCATAAAACGTGAAACCCCAAGAATAAAATGCATCTGTCCTCAAGTATTGCCTCTAATGCTGTTGAGGGAACAAAGCATGGTAAAAATGGTATATCTTGAAAGACATTGTAGAAGTTCTAGTGATAATACTGTCAATCATGGCCGAACACACATAGGGGGCAAGGGGCAGTTGCCCCCCTAGAAATTTTCAGAACCCCACTTTTTCTATTTTTTTCGTATATTTTTGTTTAGAATTTCCCCAAATTCCACCCAAAATGTGCACCAGATCATTCAGTTTCAATTCTAACAATGCAAAAGCTCCCACTCAGTCGCTTCACTCCCTCTCTTGCGTGTTCCCTCAAATATTGAATATATTCTTGCCCCCCTAGGAAAAAATTCCTGCGTAGGACCTTGCTATCAATCGCGAGCAATGGCAGATGATGTTATAAAAACGTGTTTAAACATATTGCCACATCAAGCATACTTCGGATGATGTTTCATAAGCAAGTCCAGTGACAGATAGGATATCAGGCAGTAGTCCTATCATTTGATATCAAGGCTTGCAGGTTGTTCTATTTTCCATGCATACAGTCCCACGCATAGCAAACTATCTTGGGGGAATAACTTGTTATTGGGACCCGAAGAATTGTTTGTTTACAAGTGTTATGATGGTCTGAAACGGAATAGGATGACATGTAGAGTGAGATTGGAGGATGGAGAGATGAGCTTCTCATGAGATTCTTTTGAGTGAAATATATGCGAATAGTCTGCCGACACAGACCCTATTTTGACTCTTAAACACAATTTCATAAAGCCTTAAATAAAGGCTAGCTTTGACAGTCTCTGAACATGTCAGATGTCTAATGACATGTAATCTGTAAAATTTGCCTTCAAATGGTTTTAAAACTTGAAAGTTGCCTTGCTGTAGGGAATTTAATTTACCTTGATTGTTACAGCAAGATTTCTGAAAAAATGTAATTGACTTTACTTAGTACTTTTTATATTATGATATATCCCAACTTTCGATGATCTAGAGGGTTTTAGTGGCATCATATTTAAGGGAATAGATGGAATGAGGTCATGATGTGTGTGTCCTCTGCCAGACCGAAAGTGAGTTTCTGTTATTTCTGTGTAACGATATGTTTTATTTACTTCAGGCAGTTGTTGTAAAGAAACCCTATATCATTCTATCTGATGCAGTAAAGAGAGTACTGATGTATACTTTTGCATGCCTTACCTCAAAGTTAAATAATATCCATGTATATCATTTTAGGCCCCTTGTTCATCTATCTAGATAGTATTACCTTCCAAGTTTCAGCTCCACTGGTATTTTTTCTTGTTCTTTTTTTTTCAAATTGATAATCTTGTTATCTCACATTCTCTTCTGTTGATATCAACGAAAAGAATATAATGCCCCATTATTTGTCATTTGGTTCTCATAACAATGTGGGTAAAAACTTCTGTAAAAAATCATATCTAACATTTTTTCAGAAATATTACCCTTTATCTTAAATTTTTTTAGTAGGGATTACTTAAGCCTTACCAGCTTAAGTACTTATTTATTGATAACAGCAACATTGTAAATGTTGAGTTTCTCTGACATTGATTAATTTCAAGTTTGGAAGGTGAAGTGTGGATTCCATTTATCTTGGAGAAAGCAAATCGAATGGCGTGGAGTGATGGGGGGGGGGGGGTGTGATTGAGCAGGGAATTATGGGATGAGAAGGAGATGAAGAGAGGAAGTAAAGAAAATGCAAAAAATGATGTCAGTCAGTCAGTCAGTCAAGTTGGGTAGAACTGCTAGATCCATGGTTAAGTTCTTTGTCTGTTTTGATCCCAGCAATGTCTTACGTCTCCTCGAGACCAGTGTCCATCCTTGAAGAATCTACATATCATCTTTTCATAGCCAAAAGGGCGTTAACTCATTTAACGTTATAAAGACTTAATGCCCTCCTGGCTCCAAACAGGCATATGTCCTTGGAGGTCTCCCTCTTCTTGCTTATCCATGAAGGGGCTCTCACAGGACCACTGAATGAAGGTGAGCTTTAGATGTTGTTGAGCGTGACCAGATGATGTGACCCCTCCTAAAACTCTCCCCTCGCTAAAGTGGCATTTCATCAAGCTATAACCCTGACAACAGGACTGATGCCCCTTAAAATTCTGAACATTGCCAGGGTTCTTCCATTGGCTGGAATCGAGCAACATCACAGAGTAAAACCATGGATGTACTAGCATATATCCCTAGTAAAACAATAGGATGCTCAGGGTTTTCATAAGTGAATATTTTGTTTCATGGTACACTGCATATGAGCATGAACTTAGCTGTTTTATATGGTATGTAGATGGGGCAAAATTGCAAGCTCGGTAGGGTGTAGTAAGTGACACCCTACTGCCGGAATCTGAGTCTACCCATGTGTGTGGCCGAATGTCAGTTAGGCTAATCTTATATATCGTGTAAATGACTTGCTGAGGTGGAGAGGTGGTAGAAAATATGGAAATGGAAGTATTGAAGAGCTGAGTCATCTCCATGGTGTCCTCAGATATATCTCTTACTTCCTGATGAAAAAAAATGACAGAGAAACATCTCGTCGCCTTCCCGTAGAAAGGCCGTTAACACGAATTTCAGATAGAAATTTCGATTTTCAGATTTTCTCTTAGAACTACTGAGAAATGTTTCCTCTTTCTTCTGATACCATTCTCAAACCTCAATTTGACGTCATTATGACATAATAAGCCAAAAAACAAAATGACACAGGCACATAAATTCCAAACTGCTTCCTCGCGCAATGTGCTTACGCGCATAGACCGCTTCGGGTTTGCGTCCTGTTTCTGGGAACTCGATTTATGTACTGCGTGTTTTTGTTCCCGGAAGAAAGACACTTCCTCGTTCAACGTGCTTACACGCATAGACCAATTTGGGTTACCGTCCTTTTTCTGGGAACTGGATTTACGTACTCGTGCTTTTTTGTTCCCCCGAAGAAAGGCGTTAAAGATAAAATGCTTATGATTAGAAAACCTTGAGAGTGTTTTAAATAAAACTCGCAGAATATCATTGAAGAATAAATCTTGCTCTGTCTGAAATTGTGACAGTTAGGACGGAGAAATAAAACACTAGCTGCTAAAAGCTCAAAGTAAGGTCACAACATAGAGCAACTTCATTCACGTTTTTCTCGAAAACTTACATTTCGTGCGCATGCGTGTAGTGGCCTTTCTGCGAGAAGGCGACGATCTATCTTCTTGTGTCTGTTTTTTCATCCTTCCCTTGCTTCTCCCCTACCCTCTTTCCTTGCCCCATCCCCCATGCCTTGCCTCATGTCCATCGCAGCCCCTTCTCTTTCCCCTTCATGTCCCCTTCCCCATCTCCTTCCCTTCTTTCTTCCTTCTCCTTACATCTTGATTTATGACTGATCCAATGACTTGACAATCCAATAATTGCTCCTTCAGCAATTTCTACAGACTTGATTTCATCAAAGACACGGTCAGGTTCAGTGTTGCGTTTGGGTTTCAGGCTAGGCTTAGGCTTAGGGTTAGGGGTAGGGTGTGGTATAATGTCTTGACTAGGGTTAAAGCTCAGTATTCGAGTAGTGCACAAGGTGGACACAGAGCAATGCCACTGGAGCATGCGTTATACAACCGAGTCCGACCGAGGACTATTGTCACTCCTTGGTCTGACTAACCCATCCATCCACATTTTACCATGGTGGGTCCTCAAGATTCCTGTAATAGTTGCATATAACTGGACTGGGGCAAGTACTATGTAAACTGTATGCAAGAATTACGAAGGCAAGTAAGTTGGATTTTTAGAGATCTATCTCTTCCTCTTCCTCCTCCTCCTCTTCCTCCAATCCTTTATTCTCCTACTCTTTCTCCTATCCCTCCTCCTCCACATTCTGTTCTTCCTCCTATTCCTCCTCCTTTTCTTCCTCCTTCTACTTCCCATCTTCTGCCTTATACTTCCCATCTTCCTCCTCCTATCCCTCCTTCTTCTCTTTCTTTTTCTGCTAGTCCTTGTCCTCCTCCCCCTCTTCCTCTTCCTCCCCTTTCTCCTCTTCCTCCTCCTATACATCTCCTCCTCCTTTTGACCTTTCCCTCCTATCCCTCCCCATCCTCCTCCTCCTCCTCCTCCTCCTCCTTCTCCTCTTAAAAACTTGACTTATAACTGACCCATCCATCCACACTTTTTCTGGGTCCTTCAGATTCCTGTAATTGTTGCAAATAACCTGGACTGAGGCAACCATGTAGAACTTCATGCATGAATTACAAAGACAAGTTGATTGGAATCACCCCTACAGCATGCAGGGTGTAAATACAATTTCAGGTCATTGACTTCCTCCATCAGAGGAAAAAAAAAGTTGACTCACAACCTATTAAACTTCAAACATGACATCATAATAGTTTTATGGTACATTTTAATTCTCAATTAATCCCCAAATTGTTGTGAAAGTGTATCTGTTACCCTTTGACCCTAACTACAGCATGCCTGAGGCATCATATCAATCAATGTTACATCCAATATTTTTGGACTGGTTAAGAAAAACTTCTCTTTCTGATTTGTAATTGCTAATAAAATGATCTAGTCTGCATGAAGAATATTGATTAAAGACAGTGAAAGATATCTTGATTTGAATTTGTCACTTGAAATCTTCTGTTGGAGTGGCTATTCGATATGATATTGCTGAATTCAGTGCCTAAAGGAGGGGGGGGGGATGACTCCCATTTTTTGTAAGCTCCCGAGACATTATGACACAACATTTTGAATGTTCTTTCTCACTGGAGCTGCAGTATGACTCATCTTATCTTCTCCATGTCTAGAGATTATATAGAAATCCAGAAGATCTATCTTCAGTTCCAGTCCAGGTTTCAGTTCCCTGTAGTTCCCTCATGTACCCATCCATCTTCATCCCTAGAGAAGTCCCTCATCTCTTGGTTCTAGACCTGTCACATCTTTTGACAAGTTCACAAACAATGTGTAACACCTTTCCTCATCATTCAGCGCTCTGTCATGTGGTAGTATCGTTGGTCCATTTCAATGGTTCTTTCATATTTTTAGATTTTTGAAAAGAAATGCATCATGCATGGTAACGATGAACTTTGATTCCATTTTTTTGTCTCTCGGTTTTAGACCTGTCGCATCTTTTGACAAGTTCATAAACAATGCGTAACACCTTTTCTCATCATTCAGCGCACTATCATGTGGTCATATCATACATGCAAGTCCATTTAAAAGCTATTTTTCTTTACATACTTTTAAAGTGTGGAAAAGAATGCATGATGTTGAGTAACAATTAACATGATGAACTTTGATTCCATTTTATTTTGAGCTCATCATCATGCCTTTGGTTCCTTATAGGAGAGGACTCATAGGGTTGAGAGTGCTCCAGCTTTTGAAATTTCTGAGCTTTTCTGACTAGCCAGTCAGCATCTGGTTCCTGGAGGCTTATCCTTTCTCCATCTTTAATAAAGAACTAATTATATTAATAGTATTTAAGTAAATTTAATCAGATAAAAGAATTACATGGGAATAGAGAATGGTAAGGGTCTTTATTGGAAGCTGTAAAAGTGCTGCACATGGGGAATATATATAGTTGTCATTAAAGCATAATCTTGACAGATCTAAACTTCATTGAAATATTTATAATCTTGAGCCTTGTTCACGTATGAAAAATGATTCAAAAAGAAAAAAAAATGCAGGGTGTTTTTAGAATATTTGTGCATCTTATAACACACAGGTTAAAGTGATTGCATTTATGGCATCTTAATGATAATTACAGTAATATTAATAGTAATATTGGACATTTATATATTACACATTTTCACCAAACCGGGTACTCGAGATGTTCCAATATTACCCCGGCTCAGCTCGGCTGCCAGTTTCATTGCTCACAGCATTCAAGGAATTCCTTCCTGCCAGTACCCATTTACACCTGGGTGGACAGTGGCAAATGGAGATTTATGTCTTGCCAGAGGACATTAGTGCCATGATGGGATTCAAACCTCTGACCTCGAGGTTCATCACAGTCCAGGGTTTTATCCATTGATGCACAACACCTCTTAATTGCATTGCTCCAAAATAATCACTTGCCATTCATTAAGTATATGAAAAAAGCCCCAACCCCCCAAAAGTGGTTTACTGCTTCCAATCTGAATGAGCCTTAACTTGATTCAGTTTCACCCCCTCCCTTTCCCCCGTTGTCTTTCCAGTGTTACCTTTCACCCCTTGTGGTTCAGAAAAATTCAGTTTCTGGAGTTACTGCAGCTTTTGACGGACCTCCTGCACATCCCTACAGACCTGTCATTTCAGTGAAAGTGATGACTTCATTTTCACTACTCTGAACATGGGTTTCATTTTACTGCATTCTGGGAAATTGGTTCTAGAACTGGGGGGTGTTTCACAAAAAGTTACGTTGGACTTAGAGTCAAGCATAAGCGCAACTGTGCATCCGGTATTCAACGTGTAATCTCATTGATAGACTTCTGAACAGTGCACTTCCCCTGAGCATGATCTGACCAATGTGGTGATGCATAATATACAGCAGGCAACTAGGAATTTAAGTGCGACTTTAAGTCCAACTTAACTCTTTGTGACCCCCCCCCAATTTGATAAGGAATCTTTCTCACAGTTTTAAGACATTCCCTCTTTTTGGCTGTTCTTAAGATTGATCATTGATTCCATGAATTTTGTCTTTGTAATTATAGCATGGATATTGCATATAAATTTTTCAAATTGAAGACCTCATGAACATTGCACTTTAAATGCCATGTTGCTCGATGGGACATATCATAGACCATCTAACCAAATTTAGATGAGAAACTGTTTCATATTGTATGGTGGTTCCTGCGATAATTGGTTGCGACAAGATTAACAGCTGAGTGCTTGCCTCACCTTGCCTCCCGGCCAAAAGGACTTGAACCCTAGGCCTCACCCCAGAGACTCCCAGCCTTCATTCATGAAACACTACACAGGCCTAAAACTTGCACCTGTTTCCTCTCACTCTTCATTTTCGTCAAAGCAACAATAAAAGAAACTTTGAACTGTAGTCCCATCTATTTGGTTTGATGAATGGCGAGTTTTCATCAACGCATACAGACGATCAGTCAATGTCTTAGCCACCTCGTGAATGTAGCTATGGAATCGCATGATATTTTTAGGTGTACTTCTTAATTTAGAATCCAAGCTTGAGAGAAAATAGGTTACTTTTGGTGCTTTTGCTCTCATTATGTCAGATTGTAGAAAAGAGGGGAAATATAGAAGATTATGTCAAGTTCACATTAAGTTCAAAAGTATTATAAAAACTCATGAAAATGAAAATATCTCATGGAAAAGATTTGCACCAGATCTGACAGATCTGAATAAACTAATTAGTCGAGATTATGCTGTTCATTACATTTAATAAGGTGTATCCCCCTTGCTTGAGTCTGGGGATGTTGTTCTATTATGGTATATGTATTAACTATACTATTGAGTACTAGGGACATCAGTTTTGACAATAAAAAAATTTCATTTTTTAGCTTATCCTAGTTTGAAAAGTATTTCCTTTTATTTTTGTGTTGATTGCCCATACTATGAAATGCACATAAGCATTCTGTTTGTGTCCATTCAGCTGTAAAGTTTCAGTTGGTCCTTTTCATGTTTTTTTTTGCAGGTTTTTCATGAAAAACAGATAGTGAATTGATACTTCAAACTTAATTTCAACATATTCCATTTGGTTTCCCAAGATTCCCATGGTCTATTGATTTTTAAAAATATTTTATTTAAAAGACCTCAAAGATTAATTCACGTGGCTGTAACTTAGGCGTTTTATCTTTATGTTGTTGTGCAAGAAAATGTATCCGGAATGCAAAATACAAAAATGCAAATATTAAAATGTCTATTTTGACAAACTGGAATAGAATATATCATATCACTAGAAGATTGTATATCAGTACATGCTACCCATGAAATCATCAATCATTGTTTGAAAAATTTGATTTGGAATAATTTTCCATTTTGCGTTCCGGACGCATTCTTTCACACAAAGACATAAAGATAAGACGCTTTATGTGATGATCTATTTTCATAATGGTTTAACCTGTTACCGTGATTTGATTTTGGTATAACACATATTTTCCATAGATCTTAATTATCTTTGGAATCATATTCAGCAGGTTGAAATAGGTTTCTTTATGAGAAGCAGGTACCTGAATTGATACCTCAAACTCAATTTCTACAAATTTCTTGTGATTTCCCAAGATTTTGGCAATAGAGTCATCCCCCTGTCTCATGTTGAATTGATCTTTTATTTCTTTCAAAAGACCCCAAAGGCCAATTCAGGTGGCTGTAACTTATGTGACGATCTATATAATGGTTTGAGTAGGTTTCTTTATGAGAAACAGGTAACTGAATTGATACCTCAAACTCAATTTCAACAAATTTCTTGTGATTTCCCAAGATTTTGGCAATAGAGTCATCCACCTATCTCAGGTTGAATTTGGTTTTTCTTTCTTTTTAAAAGACCCTAAAGGGCATTTTTAGGGCAGCCTTGGTCTTCCTCAGCAGGATGTGTTATGACGACCTGAAAACAGCACCCCCAAATTGTCTAAATTTTCAGCTACCAATTCTTTTAGTTGGATCTTTTTCCTTGTTTCAGGTCAGGAATCAGTCATGTTTTTTTGAGGATTATAAATTGAATTAGCCTTGGATTCATGTTTTGGATTTCCCAACTTTTATTATTATTTTTTTGGTTTCATCCAGTAGAGCTACATGATGTACACAGAACTTCTACACGGAATTTTGAAATTTTGTCTCAAAAATTATTTATGCTGATTTATGTGAAATTTATTCAAAAATCACAAGAAATGCTTCTTCTCCTGACCGACTTTGATTTTTTTTGTTTCATCTGGTAGAGCTTCTTGAGGTACACCGAACTTCAACACAGAATTTTGAAATTTTGTCTAGAAAATTAGTTATGTTAATTATTCATGACAGTGTCAACTTGGTGAAAACTAAAAATTGTGTGAATTTCTTTGAGGATGCCGTATTAGCACCACATCATTGATGTGCTCGTTAAGCTTTGTAGTCTGTGTGATATGACATTTAGAGGGCGCTATTCAGAATTATGAGCACGGTTCGACAGGGCGTGGTATCCATTGTGGTGTACATAGTAGCTAATCTGGATGGTACATCTTTATACATTATATGTACTCGCCATATTTCCGAAAGCCAGAAGATTGTTGATGTAGACCGAAATTTTGTGCGGTTCGTTCGGCAACTATGTTTCTGAAGTCTGTTCTTACACGTCTCGCAGTGCATTGTGAAATCTTTCTTTGGTCACTAAGTCTTGATTTTCATCAGATAATCTCTGCATTTTTATGATTTTTAGGCTATATCTTTTCCAAATTCTAGTGATGATGGGGGACAGTCCTCCCAAAAGTTGATGCTAAAAAGATGTTTTTCTAGAATAAAATAAGTATTTTTCATCTTTTCCAAATATAAACAGTGATGAGGGCCAGAGGGACACTCCTTGAAAGAGGATTCAAAGAGGATGTTTTCATTATGTAATCCATATACTGCTTAGGAGGTTGCTTGTGATCTATTCCAAACCACAATGATGAGGAGGGACAGTCCAGTCCAAATTTGATGTAAAAAAAAAGAAAAAAAAAAGGAAAGAAATATGTTTTCCTTGTGTAGTCCATTTACAGTTTAGGCTCATTTAGGTATTCAGCGGCAAACACCTTGCGGAAAACCCCCATTTTCTTTAATGCATCACTTTTGTGATAGTGAGATGTGCATTAATACATCAATGACAGTTCATGCTCAAATAGAGAAGAGTTTTGCCAAAAATTGCGCAGACGAACTTGTGGCATCATATTGTGCTCTAACAAGAACACAAGAATTTGATCATTCTCTACCTTTCGGCTGCCACCAGGACACTAAAAAGATGCTTTTTGCCTGAGCAGTCTTTTTTTTTGCCTCCGCAGATACCATTCATTTACACATCAAAAAATTGGATGGGGGGGGGGGGTTATTGGTTCACATATGAACAAGCCTTTGTGGAGGTTGCTCATTTATTACAAACCAAATGGATGATGAGGGGCAGATCTCCTGAAAGTTGATTCAAAGAGGATGTTTTCCTACGGTAATGGTACTTGAGGATCAATTCTGTTAGATAAGCAGGTCTATTTGGATATGAGAAATGATTGTTTAGACTGGGAACAGAGATGTTAAGGAGGGTGAAGAGCTCAGCCTGCCATTTTGAGGTGATGGAAAACAATTCCTATGGTCTTTGATCTGCAGAATAGGTAACGTCTAACTGTATTGAGATGAGAACAGTGCATGGGACTGGAGGAATATGGGGTTCAAACAAGTTGAAAAGCTCAAGAGGTATTAAGGAGAAAATAATTAGAAGGGTAAAGAAATATGCATACACAGAAATATATAGGGACATATATAGGGAGAGAGACATAAAGAGAGAGAGAGAGAGAGAGAGAGAGAGAGAGAGAGAGAGAGAGAGAGAGAGAGAAGAGAGAAAGTGGTGGGAGAGTGGGGGAGTGGGGGACAAGGGAGAAAGGAAAAGGGAAGTTGAGAGATGAAATAAGAAGGAGAGGTGAGGTAAAAGTGAAATGAAGAAAGATGAGAAAGAAAAGGAGAAGAAAGATAATGGAAGGAGGCAGAGAAAAGAGGAGAGAGAGGGGAGGGGGAGAAGGAGAGAGAAAGATAGCGGGCAAGAGAAGGGTGATTGAGAAAAGCTTGAAAAAAGAGAAAATATTTCAGAATGTGTCAGTGCAGTTTCAGTGCAAAAAAGTTAAAATGTGACAAAAATTTGTTGAACTCAGAATAGGCCATTTATAGAATCCATTCTGAAATATGTCATAAGGAAGAGACAATGAAATATGGAGAATGGTTTGAACAAAGTAAAAGTGTTATCTTTAGAGAATAATGTGTTGATGTCTCAGAATTGAAGATGTTGGAGATTTCTTTCCCCTGCCAAATCTACCCCTAAACCCATTTACACATATTGACATAAATTAGCACCTTTAGTTCCGTCTTTCAAGTGTTTGAACACAAAACACGCACACCACGAAACAAAGCTTTCACACTTTAAACCCAAAATACACTCTGCTTTGTGACCCATTTATCTTTACACAGAGATAACTTTCTTTATGTTCTTTGTGTAAACACTCTAAATTCAACACCATTCTTTTCTCTCTGTCTCAGAAGAGTCATTCTCACCTGTAGAATTTTATACGAAATTGAGAAAAAGAAAAATGTGTAGTGTATCACGACATAGCAAATGGGGTTTGCATTGGATTATAATAAACCCAAGAAAACTTGAACTTGGGTCTGTAGAAAAAACATGTTATACTGAATCAGATCTTGCTCAATGAAGCAAGGATCGTGTAGAAACTTGTGTCAGTTTATGCAATTTGGCATTGCTGAAGTGTGTAGGTCTTTACAGCTGGTCATCTGCGTATGCTCATGATATCCCACTCTAGTTATACAGTATTCATTTGATATGCTTATGGGGGGGGGTACACATCTAATTTAACACTGAATTTTATTTAGTTCTTATGTTCAAAGAATGCTTGAATCCAGGGTTCTCACTAGAAAAAAATCCACACACGGTTCCCACTCTGCGCAAAGCGTGGAAGTTTTGGAAGTTTTACAGAATAACACCTAAAGTTAGGTGTGGCGGCAGTATATGCTATAGTAAAAGGATGAAAAATACTTCTTGGTAAGCAGGAGTTGTCTACTAATGGCATAAAAATAAAAATACATTGCCAAAAAGCAAAACGATCTGTGACATTTATCATTATTGTTAGGAATATATACTCCCAATATTTTTTTACCCTTGTTGCCACGCATGGTGCAGCAATTTCACACATGGTTCTTCGGACTTCTTCCTTGTCTGAAACCCTTTACGCATGGTACTGGAACCATGGGTGTTATCTACTGGCGAGAACCATGCTTGAATCTCTGTTTTGCCTTATAAAATTCATGGTGTGATGATCATCATCCTAGAAAATTTCAGGTATTATTAAAATGATCATTATGTCTTTTCTCTCTCTTTTATAAAGCTGTATGGTAAGTTTTGCTAGTCTGAAATGGGAGGTTCATCTGCCTGTTTCTGTATCTTCCTCTTCCTCTCACTCTCTCTTTCCCACCCTAACTCTATAGCTGTGTTTTGTAACTTTGTTTGTAGTCCATGTCTATTAGATTTCCATTAACTGAAAGTTAACATGATATTGTGAAGATCTGTTTATTCTGGGATTGTTTGATCGGTTGTTATCTATCAATGGGTTGAGTGTGTCAACCCTGTGCAAGACTAAAGGATAAGAAAACAGTGCACTTTTTTGTCTTTGCATCTCAGAACTGTAGATTAATTTAAATGTTGATGTAGCTTAAACCACAGTCATGATCACAAAGTGATATTGTCCTTACTTTTGTCCTGAGGGTAAGAAGAAATTTTAGTAATTAAGAAAAGAGAACTGGATTAAAATGAGAGGACGAAAAAAGAAGAATTGTTTAAAGAGATGAGAAGAAAGAGAAAAAGGATCATAAGAATGAAGAATATGAAGAAAGAGAGAGAGTTATAGAGATGGAGAGGATAGAGAACAAAAATATTGAAAAAGATTTTATATAATAATAATAATGATAATAATATTTCCGTAAAGCACTTAGAGACGTCGGTAAGATCTATCAGGCACTATATAAATCCAGAATATCATTAATATTGTTACTATTAATATGTGTGTGTGTGTGTGTGTGCGTGTGTGCGTGTGTGTGACAGAGAGAGAGAGAGAGAGAGAGAGAGAGAGAGAGAGAGAGAGAGAGAGCCTAAAAAGAAAAAAAATATGAAAAATGGAGATAGTTAGATTGAGGGGGGAGGGAATGAGATGTAGAAATAGAAAGTGAAAGAGCTATTCAATTAATTAAAACATATAGTGTCCAATGATAATGCATGGCAGTGTGTTATAAGAACAGTAGTGTCTGCCCAAAAATATATCCAGAACAATGAAGCCAAATCCTGTCTCAATAGAGGTGCCGTGGTCGAGTGGTTTAAGGCGCTTGACTGGAGAAGCGAAAGTCGAGGGTTCGATCCCCCGCGTGGCACTTATGCCCCTGAGCAAGGCATTTTATCTACATTGCTCTTTATCATATACCAAATATATGAACATGCTTTAGGCATTTGAATACAAATGTGTGCAAGTGTTTTCTAAAAAAAAAAAAAAAAAAAAATCTTGTCTCATACTGTTTACTTGTGCATCATCTTTGCTATTAGACAACTTGTTGGATGCTCGTCTTTTCTGAGGGTATTGTCACAGTTGGTTTAACCCTTAAATAGTACTTGTCAGGTCATTGTCAGCACCTTCTCATTCATAGTGATATATGAAGAAATGAAAAACAAACAAATCAATTTGATAGAGATATCACATTTTACAGACATTCCTCCTTTTGACAAGTGATTTGACAAGTGCAAATATCCCTAGGCCCCTGTTACCAATTTGTTTGAATATCATTAGTCCTGATAGATTTCAGAATCTTTCTAGAAGTGTACCTAAAGCATCCTAAGCAAACAAATAAGTTGTGCACAGGGGACTAGAAAAATGGAGGTATACTTTTTCTTGACCTGATGCACGATTATCATACATGTATATACTTAGATTTTTTTTTTACAAAGTACACTTATTTTTCTCTGGGTAAACCCTTAAGAAATTTAGCCATTTACCCAGTCATTCAAAACATTTACAAAAGAAAGTTGTAGAATGTTATTAACCTATTGAATACTAAGCCAGATTTAACTCTGGAATATCATGGAAATTGTTATGAATACCAAAATCAAAATTGACTGGTTAATGTACCTTTGATTAATACCTTTACATTTTGGTTTTATACAAAGCTTACATGTAGCCCACATAAAATAAATTATGTTTTCTTGTAGTGCCTATGTTCAGTTGTCTTAAAGTAAAGAGTGAAATTATTTGTCTTCTTATTTCTTTATGAATCCTCAGATCTACCAAGTAGCCTATGTGATTGTCAAAGCTGCGAATTCACCGCGACCGGGCAATTGGATCTTGGAACGCTCCTTAGACGGAGAAATGTACAAACCTTGGCAGTACTTCGCGATTTCAGACAGCGAGTGCGTGAAAGAGTACGGCATCGTTCCGTCGCAGGATATGCACCGCTTTTCACGAGATGATGAGGTCACGTGCACATCGCTGTACTCCAAGCTGGAGCCATTAGAGAACGGGGAGATACATACATCGATTATAAATGGGAGACCAAGTGCTGCAAATCCAAGCCAAGTTTTAATAGTAAGTACCTCATGCGGAACAGATCTAAAATTTGCCAGTTTTATATCATCATTTTTCAAGGACATTATGTTCATTTAGAATGACGTCATGGCAGAATGTCTACTTTCCGCAGGGTAAAATGGTTGTTTAAGTGTAAGGTTTTTATAGTCCATTTGAGCAAGCTAGGTTTTTATTCACTTCATTGTACAACTTCCTTTACTGAATGATATTTTTTGACTTGTTTCAATCTTACCTTTTTGACATAGACCAGAACTAGTGAAATCTTGGTCACCAAGTACAAGTTAGAATGTTTTCATCGGATTTGAATGCGTATTATGCACTTGACAGAGATTTCCATTCAAAACCGATATGCAGAATCTTTTCTTCATTATATTCTGCTGCAGGGAAGCAGCTCTTAGCTATGATACTCCAGAATGTCACCTCCAAAATCCAATTTGTAAGGTCCGATGAATGAATGAAACTTGTTTTTTTCCCTCTCAATGATGACAATTTGTACCTGTATCATAATTGGAAAAATTGAAATTTTGGCGGAGAGAGTGTGATAATGGATGCTATTAGTCATACAAATATTAACTGTCAAAATTTTATAGAATTCAGCAGTAAGGTTTTATCTTTGTGAATAGCATTTCTCTTATGCACAGCTGATTGGAGTATATGGGATCCCAATTTTGTTGAGCTTGAAGCTACTGCTGATGATAATGATTCTATGTGTATTCTATTTCCTCCCTGACAATTTTTGGATATTAAGAGGATCTTATTATGTTTGGAAAATCTATTATGCTTTGTGAGGTCAAGTCTGTAAACTGCATAATAAATCATTCTAATTTTCATAAGCCTTTTCAGGATATTTTAGGTTAGGTTATAAGAGCAGATTATGGAACAGACACTGCTAAAGGGGGAACATTCCCCACCAAATTATATTCAATTATTGAATTCTTTTTCTTGTTCAGAACAACTTCTTTTGTGCTGCACATTTGTATTGATGAGAAATCCATTCACAGAATGAGGTTGTGAAATATTCATTTCAGAGAGCTAATATTTCGCAATCATTCGTCTTAATTTGATCAAGATGTAATCAGTTGATAATGCCGCAAACTACATTGGCTAAGGCTTGTGCTCAGTACAGCTCCAAAGAGCATGTGGTCTACTTTGAATCTGTTGTTGATTCATATTCATGTTTAAAATTGTTGGAAAAAAAATGTGGAATACTCCTCTGTCAGATCAAATCTGGTAAATTCCTTGGAGTATGACAATCAAAGGGTTTTACTTCATTTCATTCCATTCCAGTACAAATTATTATTAAGATATCTGTCTTCAGTTGCAATTGCAAGTGTAATTTTTCTGACGCCACAACATATCCCAGTTTCCTCATGTTACACTATCCCATAGATAGGCTCATGTATAAAAGAAACAAGCATAATTCCAAGTGATTCAGGAATAATTTTGAAAAATTGTGATTGATTGTGACTCAGTTGAAGATTACGTTAAGTTAGATGTGAGTCTCATAATCACATTACATGGAGGAATGGACAAGAAAATGACTCCTAAGGCAATTAAAGAGGTTATTCCTCCCAAATGAAATTCCTTCATATTAAACCATGTTAAACCATTTATTGTTGCAATATTGAAAGTGTCATTTATCTGACGCCTCATACATTTCCCACCTCAATTTATTTCTCTGTCTTGGGGGTCTAAAGGTGTTATTGTAAAACTGATGGAAAACCAAAGTTTCAAGAATGTAAGCTTGAAAAAAATCTAATTGATTGATTGATTAGATAGAACAAGATATGAGTATCAAATCTCATACAATTAAAGGACTGTATAAACTGAGACATAATGCAATTGTATCTCACCAACTCAATTTAAAATTAAACTTCTTTCAATACATGTTGTTGTGATATTGCAAGTGTCATTTACGCGATGCCACAACAAAGCGTTTCCCATCCTTCTTGTATCAAAGTCACTACGAAGTAGGTTCATGGGTGTCATTTTCATATGAATATACCTTCAAAGCTTCTTCTTGAATGCAGTTTACAGAAATTGTAATCAGTTGAGACGTAGACCAGGTGAAGATGTCAGTTTTAACGTATTTGATATCGAGGATTGCGAAAGAAATGGACACTTAATCCAATAAACAGGTCTTATTTCTCCCCAACTCAAATTCTGATTCTGTCATATTAAACCATCTTTCCATACAGTTTCCACAATTGCAATATTGAAAGTGTCATTTATCGGACACCATGCACATATATGCTCTTCTCCTCATATTTCACTGTCTTGTAGTTTCATGGTGTCAGTGCTAAAAATGAAGAGAATGCCAAATGCTCCTGGAATGTAATTCGATAAATTAATTGTGATGTGTTAAGGGTTGAATGAAATAAGATAAACCTCATCATAATTGTATCAAGGAATAAGGAAGAACCTGACACCCAAATGCAATCAACAGGCCTTATTTCTTATATTGTACTGTTCATTTACTCGTGCGATATTGCGAGTGTCACTTATCATAGTTGCCTGTCTCCTTATATTGCATTGTCCTGTAGTTTCACCAATGTTGGTGTAGAATAAATAGAGTATAAAAAATGTAATTTTGAAAAAAAAAAATGGAATTGATTGTCTAGAGAGAAAAAAAGTAAAGCAGCAAATTAATTTTTTTTTTCAAAATGGCAGTTAACATGCAATTCTAAGTTTTGTTTTCTTAGGGCCTCTCAATATTTTTCTAGCAATCTGTTGAGAGATATTCATGATCCAATATGGACCCGTCTTTTGTTGACCCATGAAAAAGATAGAA
>CM057164.1:2826622-2885896 GCA_029962745.1 Echinometra lucunter | reverse complement strand
ATCCATTTTTTCTCGCCCACCGGAGGTGAAGGCGGACGGACTAAGGGATCCAAATGTCGTCCGTCCGTCGTCCGTCCGTCGTCGTCCGTCGTCCGTCCGTCGTCCGTTCCGTCGTCCGTCCGTCCTTCCGTCCGTCGTCCGTCCGTCCGTTCCGTCCGTCGTCCGTCCGTCCGTCCGTCACAAACGTTATGAAAGATAACTTGGCAACCGTGACTCACTTTTCAACCAAACTTGGGTTGTAGATGCACTAAGGGGACCTGCATGTTATGGTCCAGTCAGAGGTCACATGGTAAGGTCAAAGGTCATTTCAGGTCAAACGTTAAAGTTACGTGCAAGACTCTCTTATGACACAAAACTCTGCAACCGTGACTCACTTTTCAACCAAACTTGGGTTGTAGATGCCCTAAGCGGACCTGCATGTTATGCTCTATTCAGAGGTCACATGGTAAGGTCAAAGGTCATTTTAGGTCAAACGTTAAAATTTACGTGCAAGACTCTCTTATGACACAAAACTCTGCAACTGTGTGACACTGTTCAATCAAACTTGGGTTGTAGATGCACTAAGGGGACCTGCATCTTATTGTCCAGTCAGAGGTCACATGGTAAGGTCAAAGGTCATTTCAGGTCAAATGTTAAAGTTGACGTGCAAGACTCTCTTATCACACATAACTTTGCAACCGTGACTCACTTTTCAACCAAACTTGGGTTGTAGATGCACTGAGGGGACCTGCATGTTATGGTCCAGTCAGAGGTCACATGGTAAGGTCAAGGTCATTTCAGGTCAAACGTTGAAGTTTACGTGCAAGACTCTCTTATGACTCAAAACTCTGCAACCGTGTGACACTTATCTATCAAACTTGGGTTGTCGATGCACTGAGGGGACCTGCATGTTATGGTCCAGTCATAGGTCACATGGTAAGGTCAAAGGTCATTTCAGGTCAAACATTAAAGTTTACGTGCAAGACTCTCTTATGACACAAAACTCTGCAACCGTGTGACACTTATCTATCAAACTTGGGTTGTAGATGCACTAAGGGGACCTGCATGTTATGGTCCAGTCAGAGGTCACATGGTCAGGTCAAGGTCATTACAGGTCAAACGTTGAACGGTTAAAGTTTACGTGCAAGACTCTCTTATGACACAAAACTTTGCAACCTTGTCACACTTTTCAGTCAAACTTGGGTTGCAGATCACTAAGGGAAGTGCATGTTATCATTCTGTTGGACTTCACATGATAAGGTGAAAGGTCATTGGAGGTCATATGTTACAGATGTTTTCAAATTCTTGAATTTGCTTTTCCTCTGTCATTTCTTGTATTTCAAACGTTAAAGTTTACCTGCAAGACTCTCTTATGACGCATAACTTGGCACATGTTGCTGCAATAGCAACCAAATTTGGGTGATAGATGCACTAGGGGTACATTCATGCTATTGTGCTGTCAGGTCACATGGTAAGGTGAAAGGTCATTTTAGGTCAAACTTTACGACCTGCAAGACTTTCTTGTGACATCAAACTTGGTTAGGGCAAGGGATGTACTTGGGGAAACTTTCGTGTTATTTAGCCACGGGTGGGCGAGACACAATCTTCCTATTGGCTTGTTAAGTAAATAAAGATTTGCAATGCAGGTGAAGAGTCAGTTGTTGACAAAGAAGTGATATAACTGGTCATTTTTATGAATGAATGGATATAGAGAGAAGACATGCCATTTTCTTGGATTTTGAATTGCAAATCATTTTTTTAAAGAATAGAGGAGTCAGTTTCCTTTTTGATTGAAAAAAAAAGTTGCTCTTCTTGCGAATACATAAGGGAAAAATGTTTTTCATATCCAAATATTGAACATCAAATGAGAAATGCAATATTACTTTGGAGAAGAAAAAAATGAGGTTAATAAGTATAAATTACAGTGGTTAGCATTTCATGTATGATTTTAATTAGTATTTTATAAGATGTTCTTTTCCTTTTCTTTCCTTTCAGTATTATTATTCCATCAAAGATATATCGGTAGGAGGACAGTGTATATGTTTTGGCCATGCAGAGCAGTGTGTATTAAATCCTTTTGCTGGTCCCAATGACTTGGTAAGTAATTGAGTGATATAATTATCGTATAGCTTTACAAACTGCATGTCCCCTGATTAGTCATCACCAGATATTTAAAAAAATGTGGTTGTTGAACCCTCAAAAGAGCTAAAGAGAGAAAGAAAGAGAGGACAGGAAAGAACCTAATAACATTTTATTTTAGACAGATAGTAAAAAGGCAGCATAAATCTGGAAAATGCTGGGAAACAAGGCCAGACGATAACCTATCCTTTGCATGTTTGAAAAGCTTTGATTTTTTTTTCTGTCCTAATTCTCTACCTCCATAGAATTATCAAAGATAAATTTCAATCAATCAAACTGCTAATAGTTCCGAAAACTGTTCCATCTCTGGAGAGATATCATCTCCAAGATACAGGTTTGTGGGGTGATCAATCTCAATTCCAAGGTTATGACTTTTCAGAAGACTGGTTTTCAATCACTCCCAAAAGAGTGATTCATTTGAAAAATCACCTAACCAGCAGTTTCTCTTTCTCTTAATAAGATTCATCTGACCATTTGCTGATATGATTATGGTTAAGAATTGGACCATTTGTCACAGTTCATCATAGAAGTCATTTCTCATGTGTCCAGATTTTGGCAAAAGTAAGGAATGATGTTGCAGTATCCATGCATTTTTTAGTACAATCTGGAGCTGGAAGCTAAATGCAGTACACACAGATTCTAGTTGTTTTTTAAATTCTTCTTTTGTATATTTTTTGCCTTCTTTTGATAAGTTGCTGATATGATCATGTTAAGAATTGGACCATCTGTCGCAGTTCGTCTTCAGAGCCATTTTTCAAACATGATGATTATTTTTTTCTGTTGAGAGAAGGGCATTAATTCATAGAGCATTGCTTAACCCATTCGTGACAGAGGTCCACATTTTGTGGTTGGACCTAATATCTTTTGATGCAAAGCCCTAAAAATCATCGAAATACATGAGCAAAAAGAGCAAAAAATTCTACGCAAACTGTGCCCATTTTGGTTGTGTCAATATTCGTTGTTTGATGCTGATGCTGTTGTTTTGATGCTGATGATTTTTTAAAGGAAAATAAGTATTAAAATCCTTAAATTGGCAATGTGATAGAAAGTTTAAAATCACCGTTATCCCCTGCAAATTGGCAACTTTTTGACTTCTCATAATTTCTGTCAATTTATATTCATTTCAGATACGTGATGTTTTATAAGAAAAATGTAGCAATAAAATAAAAATGTTGGTGTTGCCAATTTGAAGAATAAAAGCTGATCAAATTAGACTTTGAACAATTCCTGTCACGAATGGGTTAAAAAGTACACATCACAGTTTGCATACTTCTAGTTGTCAAACTATGTGGTATAGTTCAGAAAGGTTGGGAAGGGAAGTTTCTGTATCTATCTCTTTTGAGTGTAGCTAATGGTCATGATGTTGAAAAAAAAGAGAGTGCATTTCCCTAAACCCTGCTGGGGTTGCTAGGTAATATATACAGAGCTGCCAAGTCTCCCTGATTGTCAGGGAGACTCCTTGAAAATTGACTGATTTTAGAGTGGAAAACTTCAGATTTTCAACATCTCCCTGATTCATACATTGATTTCCTCCACTGGATTGTGTGTAATAGAGAAAGATCTCCCTGATTTCTCAGTAAATTCTCCCTGAAAGGCGAATATTAAAGTTGGCAGGTCTGTATATAGTCTTCCTCAGCACAATTCATGATGAAAATAAACTTTCCAATGGTTAGAATACCACCCATGTACCTTCTCCATATGTCCCAGACATAACATTGTAGAAGTGATTTTTATTCCTCGTGAAATATATATTATATGCCTTGAGGGGTGTTGCCCCTTGTAGGGATTTGTCCTTGAGATTGAACTCAACAGGAACTGAACGCTGGAGTGTTTTCACCAGCCAAAAGAATCGCTAGCTCGAGATAAAACTGGTCGATCCTTAGTGTAAGCAGGCACGGAATGGTAGGCACTTGATCGAAGAATATCTATCATACTTTAACTATTTCGTCAGCGGAATAAACGCCATTGTCATCAATTTCATAACGACAAAAAAATTACCAGTGTCATGGGGATTCGAACCCTTGACTAGCTCATTGCCATTATTTTGATAATTTTAAACATCACTATTTTTTTTTAAAGGAGCCTATATCCTACAAGCCTAGCTTTCTCTTTAGGCTCCTTCATATTTCACTCTTGATTAATACTGCATGTACTTATATTTATATGGGGTAATTACCTTCTTTTATTTATTTTTTTTCTGAATTTACTATTTCCTTTGTACCTCTTATATTGCTTGTTTGTATAGGCCTACTTTTTATAAGCTGTCAAAAACTGTCAAATATTGTAAATGTCTGAAAATGTGTGAAATATGAAACAATAAACTGAAACTGAAACTTAAACTGAAACTGAAACTTGGGCACAGTGTTCAACAGGTTAAAACATAGTATACCAGTAGTCAATGTGCCTGCTCATAGATCTGCAAGTTAGCCTGCAAATTGGCCCAATATTATTACAACACACTATTTCATGAAAAAGTAAAATGCTAGAGATAAAAGCTCAGCTGTTATCCCAAGTACATGATTTAACCCACTGAACACAGTTTGATTTTGATATAAAGACATTTTCCAAAGACCCCAGCCCAAGTTATCTCTGGCTTACTATTCAACAGGTTAGTAGCCTGCTTTAGCGACTGTCAGTGTTTTACTGAAATTTACAGTTGCAGCTGAAGCTTGTTTTGAATGGAATTATTATTTTTTTGATTAAGAAATGCTCTTTTGTAACTCTGGCTAAGGAGGACAGGCCTAAAGTTTTTTTCATCTATACTCTTAGGTACCTTATCAACAGTCAGAGCCAATTAGGAATGCAGCCTTTAGCGTCTTTCCCACTCAGCATCTTTTCCCCTCTGATCCTCCCATTCCTCTGTAGACAAAACAATGGGTGAATGGGAAAGCCAATGTAAAAGAACGGTTGGGGAAAAGATGATATAAGATGCGGGACGAGACTTTTGATAATCGGCCTTAATCAGTTTAATTAGTTATGATCAAGCTATATCCATCATCTTCTCCATGGAATTAGTGCGCTATTTTCAAAAACTCGGGCTAATGATGACATGCCAACAGTGGCAAGAAATGCAAGAAATCAACCAATTATTCTATTGAAGGGACACCCAGGAATGTGGCAGGGTCACCAGAGGGTGTCCTCCAAGGTCAAAGGTCATCCCAAATGTGCTATCTGCTGCTGACATGGGATATAGGATGGAATAGATATGTGTATCAGTTCATAATTTGCAAGGCGGCAAGTGTTGATCAGGGGGACCCCCTGAGAAAGCAGGAAAGGTGATGGGTGATTGTACAAGGTCACCATAATATTGACCCTGGTGATAACTACATGTATCATATTTCTATTATTTTTAGAGGTTCTTACATGTAGCTTGTGTTGATGTGTATATATTATGTTTCTGTGTATGAATTGATGTTGAGAGTAAATATTGAGTGTTTTGATGCAGAGGTTTGAGAAAGTTTTTTATTTTTTTGAACTTTTATTATTTTTTTGGCAAATAGTCAATAAACTGTTGTGTAATTCAAGTCAATCCAATTTAATCATTCCATGATCATACTTGCAGGAGGAATTTTTGTTAGAAACACAAATACACAGGGAAATTAGGATTGAAGAAAAAGGAATGCAGATCACGGGATTGGGACAAAAATAATTGAACCAAAAAAAAAAAAAAAAAAAGTTAGCTTTACTATAAATAGTAAAGGAAAAAAAAATCAAATCGGACGGAAATAAACCAGTTGATTCCATTTGATTTCAGCAAGTTTCTTTTCCCTGTGCCCCCTTTTCATGGTCTAATCATTTCATTTTCTCATTCTTCTCCATATATCGCAGGCTCTGAAATGTATATGTGAGCACAACACTTGCGGTGATCAATGTAACATGTGCTGTCAGGGGTTTCAGCAGTACCCCTGGCGACCTGGCAACGCTGATTTTGGCAATAGCTGCAGACGTAAGTATTCAAAAAGGCTGGTCTTTCCCAGGATTGGTAATTCTCCTCAAATTGCCTGATTGGTCCATTTTACTGCCAAATTCTTTTTCATTCCTGATGGCTTTTAACTGTCTGGTTCTTTTTTGCTCTGTAGGCAAATGATTGAATGTAGTTTCTTCTTTTGAATACATCCCTCGTTATTCATGTGAACTTCTTATCAAAGATTTGTCCTTTGAACTTTAGAAACCCTCACAATACCTTCAGTTTGAGACAGACTAAACAGCTTATTATCATGAGGCAGAATAACCACTTCACAAATGCCTCCACTGCAAATGAAATAGATGAGCAGGACATTTATATTTACATTTATGGAGTTGCCTTCCTTTTATCTGCCCCACCCCCTTCCCATTGCATTTGAATGTGTACAGATCCCAAAGGAAAGTGGTTTTTGTTTTACTGCTTCTTTTGTTGGGGGGGGGGGGGAGGTGGGAACAAGGGGCTGCATTTTCTGGTTTTCTCATCCCTATGTGTCTGAGCCTTTTATAGGGTTTCTTATGCTTTATAATCACCTGAGTTACATATTTGTAAATCCTCACAGTTTTTCTGTGAGAATTACAGATCTAACTAAAATTGTATTCTTCCTCCATTCTCCTTCCCAGCATGCAATTGCCACGGCCATGCAGACGACTGTCACTATGATGCCCAGGTTGACGCCCAGAACCTCAGCTTGGATGAGGATGGCAACTACAGCGGGGGAGGAGTCTGTGTAGGTTGCCGTGACAACACGGATGGAATCAACTGCCAGACATGCCAAGATGGATTCTACCGCCCTCTTGGGGTGGAGCCTACCGATCCCTCACCATGTCGAGGTAAGGATGGAGGGAAAAGAGTGTTGATGTTGTTCTTATCTGGTGTTTACAAGCCAGAAAGATGTTAATGCTATTAAATTTTGTGAGTTAACACCCATGTGGCTGTTAGCTGATGATGTGTATTATATTTTCTCCTAGATACTATGTAACAGCTGCCAAGTAAAATTTTACTTCAAGGTTGTTGGACACATATCTTCAGTGACAGTGTGAGGATCTAAACAAGGCTGAATTGAAACTAAGAAATGGCTGAAATCTTCAATTCCTACACTGTACCTCCTCTTAAACCCATTGAATACTTAGTGTTCAGATTCCCATAGACTTAAAACAGGGACCACCTGCTTCCATTAGCCAAAGGGTTAAGTAGACACAACTCTTAAAGGGAAAGTCCACCCCAGAAGTTTCACTGTTTCAATAAAAGGAGATGAATTTGAACAGCATTTAAAAAAAGAAATGAGCAAAATCGGTCAAAGAATAAGAAAATTACACTCATTTACATTTTCTAGTAAATTACTCTTGGCTCTGCAAGTTGGCAACACTGATGACATCATATGCGAGCAGCTCTCCATTCACTTTGTACATGAAATTTCACATTTTCTCAATTTTCTTGGAAGTTATGTACACATTTTCTTACCCCATAGTCAAAGTGTGTTCTGTAAAAAGCAATTCTTCTGAACATACATTGACTGTGGGGGTTAGAAAATGTGTAACTTCCAAGAAAATTGAGAAAATGTGAAATTTCATGCACAAAGTGAATGGAGAGCTGCTTGCATATGATGTCATCAGTGTTGCCAATTTGCAGAGCGAGAGTAATTTACTAGAAAATGTAAATGAGTGTAATTTTCTTATTCTTTGACCGATTTTGCTCATTTCTTTTTTAAAATGCTGTTCAAATTCATCTCCTTTTATTGAAACAGTGAAACTTCTGGGGTGGACTTTCCCTTTAAGTAGACACAACTCTTAATGCAAATATATGTTTTGTAATTGGTAGCCAGCCAGACTTTCCTATAATTCTTTGCAAGACATTACTTTTGTCCTTTTTTTTGAAGACTTTAGTACTTTGTCAGGTATTCTGTTAAAACCGTATTGGTAAACTTTTTTGTCTGATTGTAAAGAGTGCAGATGCAGCCCAATTGGTAGCCGGCCAGACTCTAACCTCAACTGTGTCAAGGATGAGAGAAGCCTGGTGAATGATATGGTAAGTTTATAGATGCTCTGCAACTTTTATGGGAGGGGTTACCAAAAGGCAGACTTTTTGTGATATTCCATTGAACATTTAGAAGAGGTAGACTGACTGAAGTGCATATAAATGGTGTAGAATATAGAAAATATATTCAACAAGGAGAAATTTGAACCCTCAACATCTACTGGAATTTGGGTAGTGACTATACCACCAGGTCCATGGTCATTTCTGATGAATAGATGTGAAAAAAATTGTCTTGCTTCAATTTCACCTAAACATCATTTATTCCCAAGGATGATAATAGTTTCTCTGTCTGTCTTTCTGTCATTATGTCCACTGTCTGTCTGTCTGTCTTTTGAGCCAGCCATGCTAAGTTTTGTTGTCTCTATGGCTTCTGGAAACCAGCTTGACATTGAACAGGAAATTTAGTCTCCATGTGCAGACTAAACATGAGTCATGCTTTTTTCAAGTTCAAAATCCATTCCCTATGAAAGGAGGGTGGAAATGAAATCATTGTCTGTAAAAATCATTATGAGCTTTTAAAAAAAAAAAAGGAGAAATAATAAGAAAAAAAGTAAAAAAAAAAATTAGGGCAAAATAGGGAAAGGGAAGAAAGATTAAGGATGCAGGAAGTTTGAAGAAGTGTGAGAAAAAGGATGAAAATGATGACAAGAGGAAAGTAAAATGGAGAAAAAACGAAGGGATTGATGGAATTAGGAGGAAGGAAGGAAGGATGACATAAATGATGAGAAAATGAAGAAGAGAGAAGAACAGCTTTGGAAATGTTGAGAAGGAGTAATAGAAAGTCTAATATATGAGATTTAAAGCAATTACTTTGAGTTCAAAACTTAACTTTCCTGAAATGTCTCCTGAAATGATCTTATTAACCTCTAACCCATCACAGATTACCCTAATATGAAATCAAAACTAAATGTAAATCTATAACCATTTACATGTATTTTGTCTCCTGGGTATTAACATTAAACATTCCCCTGCAGAGCAGCACATTTTCCCAACATTTATTTGACATCATGGCCTCATACCCTTCCAGTAATTGCTTTGTTTTGTTTATCCTGCTCCTCTTTCTCTCTCTCTCTCTCTCTCTCTCTCTCCCTATAGAATCCAGGGGACTGTTTCTGTAAGGAGGGCTACAACGGTCCTCGATGCGACAGGTGCGCCCGTGGTTACCGTGGTTACCCGGACTGTGAGAAGTGCCTTTGCAGTGATGCTGGCAGTTCTAATGAGGATCCATGTGAAGGACCATGTGTATGCAAGGTAGGAAGCAGTCTGTCCGTCTGCTTGTCTATCTCTCTTATTTTTTAGGGGGGGGGGAAGGGCGAGCTCACTCTCCTTTTATCTACATACATTTTATGCACCATAATTATTTGTCTAAATTTAAACTGGTGGGATATTTCTTTTTAATCCATATCTCTGTACAGTGTATCTTTCTATCAATCTACACATTGTTTATTTCTCCTTCTTGTTTCATTTATAAATCCCATAAATAAACTCAATTAAGTTTTCATTCAGAAATCTCTCAGAAATCAAGTATGCTGAATTTTTCATTCTTTTGTTTCTTTGTTTGTTCTTTAACTGTTGACATATTGTCACCTTCTTTTTGTTTCATTTATAAATCCCATAAAGAAACCCAATTAAGTTTTCATTCATAAATCTGTCAGAAATCAAGTGTGCTGAATTTTTGTTTGTTTTGTTTTTTTGTACTGTTCCTCATCAGTTTGTTTTAATGTGAACTGTACACATTGATAACCATCACTCTTGTTTTAGCCCAATGTGGAGGGACCCTACTGTGATGTGTGTAAGAGAGGACACTTCAACCTAGCTGGAGATAACCCTGATGGATGCGGAGAATGCTACTGCTTTGGTATCACAACCGAATGCACAAGTGTGCCGTGGGGTATTGAACAGGTTTGTATCAAAGTTTACTTAAGATAATGGATCACTCCTTTCTGCGGCATTCATGCAATGCATGTTCTTCAGAGTGGTTTTTCATCGTTACAGCCTTTGGCAGAACATTGTAGATAAACCCAGGTACAGATGCATGTTCATGTATAGTTGTAAATAGAAATGAGTATTTTATGCCAGCATCTGTGAGAATCGTCCTAAAGAAAGCACCCTAAACGAGGATTAAAGGGCAGGCCGCTAGGACACCCTAAACACGGATTGTGTGCAGCTATGTCACAGATTTGCACACCCTAAACGAGGATATTCCCATTTTCATATCTTGAGAGTGTTAGTGGGGTCCATTGAAAGTTTGGAGCCGTTTTTATCTCGAGATAATTCACTGTCTCATTATGTTTTACACAGGCGTTATAGGATTTTCCGTTCACGGGTCTTGTTACAGTCGGTCTCGCAGTCGGTGCAAATTACATACCCTTTTCGCGTTTTAGATTATCGTGATTTAGGGGGCTTTTTTTCATTTTTGGGCGTTTTTGACACTCTATTCGCGTTCCACGCGTTCCGCGCCTACCGCTGAAAAAATACCCTTTTTGTGCGTTTTTTCTTCTCGCGGATGCTGTCCACTCTTCAATGGAAGTGACCCCCCCCCCCCCCCCCCCCCCCCCCCCCGGGTCTGTCAGTCAGAATGATGCCCTACCTCATCTCTGTACTTGATATAATGGAAACTTGTTTGATGCCATGATGGTTTGAAAATAGATATTGATCACTGTCCATTGTTTCTAGGTGACCACACTAGCTGGATGGTTTGTGACCAACCTAGAGCGGTCATCGTATGCCTTTCCTGATACGACTGGAGTGGATATGCTCTCCATCAATCATTACAAGGCACTGCAAGATCTTGGAGATGGTGTCTATTATTGGCTTGCTTCCAGAGAATATCTTGGTAACAAGGTAGGTCTTTCGAGCTGCTGGTTGTTACGTTTTGTCTTACAGTTGTATGGCGAACATTAATTAATTATTGTCAAACAAGTAACAAAAATAAATCACAATTGAACCCCCCCCCCAAAAAAAAAAAATAAAAATAAAAAAATAAGGGGTTCAGCTGTCAGCAGAAGCTATTTTCAGAAGTTTTATACTTGATGAATAAAAGTTTCTTTCTAAAATGCACAAATGGTAATTCAAATTCATTAAGAAACTGTGTTTAGTTCTAGGACAATTCCTATTCCAAACATATTGTATACCACATACACTTCTGAGAAAGTGGTGTTTATGCTATGGTAGGGTTGAGCCTAATACTATCATCACTGTAAGAAGAACACACAAATCTTGTACCAAAAACCAAGGAGGGGATAGTATTAAAGCTGCCCAAAAGGCTATCCTTAAGTGACATATACTTGAAACAATTGGAATCTGACTTTTTCTTGCCTTATTTTCAGCTATCATCACATGGAGGTTACCTGACATTCACAGTGAGTTACAGCATTCAGAGAGGGGATGTATATCATCAACCGACCAGAGATGCAGACATCGTTCTAGAGGTATCGTACATTTAAAGTAATTATATACAGTTTTTGTAGCAAAAAGAAAATTAGCATTAAACTGGTTAAAGGTATTGGCAAACTTTGAGAGCAGCTGATTTAAAAAATTCTCAAACTAAGATGAAACATGTATGTGAGTACTTGTATTTGTACTCAAAACCCCTAAAACCAACCATAATTTGGAATGAAAAACTGTAAGTTAGACACAAACTGCGATTTTATTAGCTTTCGTCTCGAGAGACAATGAACTAAGAGGACCGTTTGCACGAATTAAAAAATACCGTTACCTGCCTTCCTCCGCGTGATACGTCAATACACTCAGTGCGGTCCGTTGAGTCATGTGCGCATGCGCACTCCTTATGTTTGATCTGTGCAAGCGACCCTCAGATATTTTTCAAAAATTGGTTCAAATTTCTAATATTTAAAGATTCTTCCCGTGGATATTATACTCTGAAACTTTCAAATTGATATTTTTACTCTGTAACCCTAATGTTTATCCCATTTTCAAGTGACAAAATGAGATTTTTAAAAATTCATAACAATGTTAACCGATGTCTTTAAATATAGTTTCACATTGTCCACCTTGCATAAACAGTTACATGCTTGAGATTATGTGATATTCCATTCAAGATTTCAGGTGAATTTCATTGTAAATATTTCTTTTCGACAGCTGTGTGCATTTGTATGCAAAGGCAACTTTACCATTTGGGGACATTTTCCAGATTTTTCTTAATTACACATTCCTTAATATTTTCCCCCATCTAACATGTACGCATGTATGTCTTTCTTTTGTTGTTGTTTCTAGGGTGACCGTCTGCGCCTCTACCAGAGCTTCTTATACCTGCGTCCCGAGGAGGAGAGGACAGCTAGGATCCAGATGGCTGCTGACAATTGGTTCGTAATGACCTCTGATGTTGACCTCTCAGCCGGGATCATGGGTCGAAGGGCAACGCAGGAGGAGTTCATGAGGGTCTTAGCTGATCTGAGGGCACTGCTGATCAGGGCTTCGTATAATACTAGACCTTGGGAATCAAGGTATGAAATGTTATGAGAAAATTTTTAGCAAATGCTCAAAGCCACTATTCATAGATATATCATAGAAAGCCACTGTAGAGGTGTTGTGGATCAGTGGATAAGTCTCCGGACTTTGAACCACAGGGTCCAGGGTTCAAATCCCACCGCAGCATTCGCGTCCTTTCGCAAGACGTTTATCTACATTTGTCACTCTCCACCCAGGTGTAGTAAATGGGTACCCGGTAGGAAGAAATTCCTTGAACGCTCGAGCGCCTGATCACGGCAGCCGTGCTAAAGCCGGGGTAATGATATGCAGCGCTTAGAAACATTTGTATTAAGCGCCATATAAATGTTGCATATTATTATTATTTATTATTATTATTAAATGGAATTTTTGTTTCTTTCGTGTGTTGTCTGAAATGATTCTTCCTTTCCAATGATATCCAGCACTTGTTAGTGAAACTAGTAGAACCCACGTAGATATAATTCTATTTACAAACATGAGATTTACAAATACCCAATTATTTTGATATATTATGATGAAAACATGTTTTATAATGTCTTAAAATGACAATACTAGGCAACACCCATTGGTTATGACAGTAACATGCGACCACCCTTATCAGAATCCTCCTCCTCCTTCTCCTCCTCCTCATAGTTATTGTGTGTCATCATCATCATCATCATCATCATCATCATCACCATCACCATCATCATCACCATCATCATCATCATCATCATCACCATCATCATCACCATCATCATCACCATCATCATCACCATCATCATCACCATCACCATCATCATCACCATCATCATCACCATCATCATCATCATCATCATCATAATCATCATCATCATAATCATCATCATCATCATCATCATCATCATCACCATCATCATCATCATCATCACCATCATCATCATCATCATCATCATAATAATCATCATCACCATCATCATCATCATCACTATCATCATCACCATCATCACCATCATCATCACCATCATCATCACCATCACCATCATCATCACCATCATCATCATCATCATCATCATCATCATCATCATCATCATCATCACCATCATCATCACCATCATCATCATCATCATAATCATCATCACCATCATCATCATCATCATCATCATCACCATCATCACCATCATCATCATCATCATCATCATCATCATCATGAGAATCACAATAAATATGTATTTCTTGAAACTGCATTCATGTTTTGTTTTATTTTTTTCCTTACTGAACTGTACAAAGTGTCTGTCGGATTTGATACTGAACATGAGGTATGTAATTCATCCATAAATAGTCACAATTTCTTTGATGTCCTTTTCTAGGTTAAAGAATGTTGGTCTTGAGGAAGTCCAGCAGACGGCTAACACTGCATCCATTCTGGCCAGTGTGGAGCAATGTGAATGTCCTCCAACCTATGAGGGACTCTCTTGTGAGGTAATGACTGCTTTCCCGTATTGAAGACAAAACCAACTGAATCCATTTGTCCTATAAAGGACAAATCAGTGATGGGGACCTCTGCAAAATGTGCAAACCTTTTGATTATTCTGATACACCCCATGAATTAAGCCGATTTTATTCGAAATTGAAGTTTAGGCACCTTATCAAAAGTCAGAGCCAATTTGGGCCACTACTTTTAGCATCTTTCCCGCTCAGCGTCCGCTCTGATCCTCCCGTTTCTCCTTAGACAAAACAACGGGGAATTGGAAAATCTGATATAAAAGAACGGTTGCGGAGAAGAGGTTGAAAGACGCCGGACGAGAATTTTGATATATTTTTATATAAAGCGGCCTTAGTTGATCTTTTAAAAAATTAATATTGCAGATAGAAATGTGAAAAACTTAGAACTGGATAGAATTATCATAGAGTTTGTTTTCCCTCTTTTACCCTTGTAATTGAGGTTGCTTAACCTCAATTTTTTTTTCTTTCAGTTTTTCTCTATTTCATATTTCTTTCAAGTGTATTGGCCTCTTCCATGAATTTGAATGTCTGCTGCCACATTAATACGATCAAAACTATCCTTTGGAGATGATTTACAGTTTATGGTACGTACAGGCAGGTATACTGATGCCTGGTGAAGGAAATGTACGAAGTGTATTTTTGTCTTCCAATGTTATCAAGCTCCGTTCTCATCCTTTTTGTATTCCCACAGTCATGTGAGTATGGATACCGACGTGTGAACAACGCCCTGTACGGTGGGTTGTGTGAAAGGTGCGACTGTAACAACCACTCACCAGACTGTGATCCATACACAGGAGAATGCACAGTAAGTTACTTGATATCTCTATGTACATGTATATACCGCATGTCTACATTCTATGCCTCTGATAGGTCAAATCTGCAGGCATAAAATTCACTACTGACTGCCGGGCAGTATAACAAAAAACATTGACCAGGCATGGTTCTCCTTGTGTGTAAAAAGCAGAAACGCGAGAGATAATACGCACAGTTAGACACACACTACTTTTTGTGAAACAAAAGAGAATCTGTATGCCATTGTATATTTCTCAGAATAATTATCCAATAATATGTGATAAAGCAGTAGCTGCTGTAAATGTAGTTTCATCATGAAATCTCAAGATGCTTGAGATAAATTGAGATAATTCTCAAACTTTGAATGAAAAATTAATGAATGGGGAATAATTTAATGAAACAGAATACATACAGTGGTCATGTACTTTTACAAACTTGATCAATTGCATGTTTAACAAATGAGTTGCAAACATCTGGCTTTTTGAATAAGGTTTGTGTGACACATGGCACTCAGCGCCCATAGCAGCAATTGCGATTATTCTTTTTTACTTTATATGTAGGCATGCTTTTATTCAATTTCTGTTGTATGTATTCTCTTCGCTCTGGGAATGTTGACCAGTTGCAAGAATTATGTTCTCGGAGGTCATGGGGAGATCGTTCATTCTGTGTGGCCGCTCTGCGTGCTTGGAACTCTCTTCCTGTGGACCTTAAGACCAGCTCATCAGCAAAGTCCTTCCAGAAGAACTTAAAGACATTTCTCATGAAGAAAGCATATAATTGATTTTCCACCTAAGGCTAATTATCATTATTATTATATGTTCATCTGTATTATGTTATGTATATGTAGCTTTTCTTTGATTACTCAACCATTGTTCTTGTTAAATAATTTTGTGCGCCTAGGGTGCCTTTGGCAGATTTGTGCGCGGTATACATACAGAATTATTATTATTATTATTATTATTTCCCAGCAATGTGATCACAACACATATGGACCTCATTGTGAGTATTGTCTACCTGGATTCTATGGCGATGCAACATTGGGTTTAGCTGATGCCTGCCAACCCTGTGCCTGTCCAAGGGAGGATCAAGGATCAAGGTAGTACTCATGCACATCCCCTAACGATTCAGGATTTCTGTAGTTCTCATTCTATTTGTCAAGATCATTAACCTGTTGAACAATATAGCGTAGCTGAGATAACTCGGGCTAGGGTCTATTGAAATTCTGTTTAATAATGATAATATTAATATAATATGGTCCATTTATATAGCGCAGCTACTATATGCATATACTCTACTGCGCTCTACAAAGTTAATATTATTACCCCGGTTGAAGGAGCTGCCATGCAAGGCACTAACAGGAATTTCTTCCTATTGGGTACCCACTTATACACCTGGGTGGAGAGTGGCAAATGTGGATTAATGTCTTGCCAAAAGACGTTATTGCCAGGCTGGGATTCGAACCCTCAACCCTTTGATTAAGAGTCAAGTTACAGAACCACTACACCATGACACCTCCATGTTTAAGACTGAAATCAAATCGTGATCAATGCGTTAAAAAAAATAGTGGATGGGTAATGGCTCTGGCTTTGGTAGAGTTGTAGTATAGTAATTTGGGGTTCCTGGATGCACCTTTCAGTTTAGCTGATGCCTGCCAACCTTGTGCCTGTCCTAGGGAGGACCAAGGATCAAGGTGAATATTCATCTACATCCCCTAAAGGATGGGGATTTCTAACTTCTCACTTAATTTGTCAAGATCATTAACCTGTTGAACCCTAAAGGCCCATACAATATGGGGGGGGGGGGGGGCACCCACGGCCGGGTGTTTCCGAGGGTTTTTTTAAGCGCATTTTATAACACGCAAGTTAATGAGTGTGAGACATTTTAAGTGAAATCTAGAAATACGCTTTAAAAACCCAGCAGTTTCCCCCTCATCTGAACAAGCCTTTAGCCCGACATATCTCTGAAATTCAATGTTTTCCCTTTGTTTTGCATATAACCTAACGATTTATTGCTATTATTTATCTTTCATCTTATGTTTTCTCATCATGTGCAGTTTCAGCCCCACTTGTGTAGCTGATGATCGGTATGGGTTTGTGTGTGATCAGTGTGTTACTGGCCATGGAGGACCGAGATGTGACAAGTAAGAGAACTACCACTTACATGTTCTTTTTTCTAATAAAATGATTTCTTTGAACTTTTATAGATTTTGAAGCTACCTTGAAATTTTTGCAAAGTTGTCCAAAGGGTGTCATGAAATGCAGGGTAGATTTGGTTTGAATTTCATCAATCTAAAAAAGTTATCAACATTATCTGTGATTACAGTAATACCAATATCCTTAATGTTTATTTTTAGGCTTCATGTTTAGTGGGTTTGTATATCTTTTTGAATGTAAAGCAAGTAGAGGGTTATGAACAAAACTTTATCTTGGGTGCTGTGGACAGTGCGATAAAATTTAAATCCAAGGTCAAATGGAGTGTAAATGTAAGAGGCATGTACATGTAGACAATAGATACTGAAACTTGAACCCATTCCTGCACAGAGGGCTGCCCACAATCGTGTAGTTTTTCCCAATAACTTTTAATGTAGAGTCTTAAAAAACATGTACATAAGCAGAAAGAACAAAAAATTATACACACACTCTACTCATTTTGCTTGCATAAGTATTTTTTCTGGTTGATGCTGAAAAATTTCCAAGGAGAATAAGCACTAAAATTCTTTGATTTGCATTGCAATGGAAAGTTCAAAACCACTGTTTTTTCATGCAAATTGGCAACTTGCTAACTCTTTAACATGCTTTATGTCAGTTATTTTTTATTTCAGATACACAACTTTTTATTTAAAAAAATGCAGTAAATAAAAAACTCTATACCCCCAACTGGTGTTGCCAATTTGAAGAAGTAAAGCTGATCAAATAAAGCTTCAAATGATTGCTACCATGAATGCATTAAAGCAAGGTTGTTTTGATATCTATGCTTCTGTCAGGTGTGTGGATGGTTTCTACGGAGACCCGATGACCACCGGCATGGCCTGTAAGCCTTGCTCACTCAACTGTAATGCTAACTTGGACACCGCTTCACCGGGCAGCTGTGATACCTACACTGGGGCATGCCTCCGATGCAGAGAGGGAACCGCTGGGGATAACTGTGAAAAGTGCGCTGTTGGGTTCTTTGGAGATGCCGTTCAAAGGAATTGCCAAGGTTAGTTTTAAGAATGAAATGGGACAAAAAATTTTGTAACATATATGTATCTTTTTTTTTGTTGATAAGGTATATTTAATATATTATATACAAAAAATATTTGAATCAATAAGAACTGTTGAATATGTAAAATATATGAAGAATTTGTATATGAAATATGTAGACAATATGAACTGTATGATATATGGAATACATAAAAATATTTCGATTGTATAAATGGTGAAATGTATGATATGCGATACATATGCTTTACAATGTTGTGAAATATAATTTTTGTTTATAACTTGCTTTTCATAGATATGTAGACATATCAGCTTTTAAGGAATATAAATTATAAGAATGTATGATTTCATTGAAATTATTTGATAAACTGTAAGTAAAGTAGACATTGATATTAATTTTTCCTTTGAAATAATTTGTATGATTTTCATTCTCTGCTACAAACTCTGTGTATTTCAAAAAAGTAGCACACATAACATCTCATTTGTATAAAAATAATTTCAAGTCTGTCTTGAAATGTCCAATTTTCCTTTCTTTCAGCATGCCAGTGTCATGAGGCAGGCTCTCTTTCCCCTCAATGTGATGAGGTCACAGGGTCGTGTCAGTGCAGGTCAAATGTCACAGGTCGGCAATGCGACACCTGTTTGGTAAGTTAGTTTGGCCCCCTTGATATAATCCATGTTACCCTGAACGTGACACCCCCAGTGGGGTAAGCTAAGGCTGGTAGTAGCACAAGATTAGATTTGAATTCTTGGTATTTTTGTTCATTTTCATTTGTTTGTGGTGTCGGATGGAATTTCAATATTTAGGCCAGGGATTTAGGTGATATGATATCGAAGGAACTTGATCCAGTTGTCAACAAGTTTGCTTTTCATAGAAAAACATTGACTGTTGCATTCTTTAAAAGAAAATCCCAACAAACCAGCACTTGTACTTCTGTATATAACACAAAACATGAGAGGGAATAGTTTGATCAAAGGTATTGCACTTAATAGAATGTGACTCCTTTTTGTAATTCCTTGAGATCTACTCTTTCATCGCCTTGGCTGGTTGAACTATCCCATTATAATGTTACATTATATTTTTTATTATTTTTGACGAAAAAAGATTGCCTCTCATTTTAAATATAAAGTGGGTTTGTGAATAGCATAATTATATATGAAATTAAATAGCATGACACAATTCATGTATCAAGATAGATGATTCCAAACAGGAAAGGCCCTCTGATGGAGAACATATGTCATAAATTTGATTTCTTATTGTTTTAGCAGGGCAATTATCAGATACATTTAGGTTTGAGAAAAAAATAATTTGGACTTGCCCAATTACAATGTATGTTTAACTTGTACAGTGCAAAGATAGTTTGAGTTTTTATCATGGTTAAAAAGTGTGCTATCAGCAGATACCTGTTTTTCGGCAAGGCCATGAAAACATTAAAAACGCTACATTAAATAACAGTGATACATACATGTACTAAGCAACAAATATGAACTTGATCAAAACTTTAAACTTGCCACTATGGGGGATTTTTGTTTCTCTCTTCTTGAT
Source organism: Echinometra lucunter (assembly GCA_029962745.1). Lineage (NCBI taxonomy): Eukaryota > Metazoa > Echinodermata > Echinoidea > Camarodonta > Echinometridae > Echinometra > Echinometra lucunter. The sequence continues at coordinate 2,866,308 of CM057164.1, read as the reverse complement.
TGGAGATGCAGCTCAAACTTGTAGAGCCAGTGTTCTATGAAAAATTAACAACCTTTTAACATGTTACATTTTTAAACATAACCATGATAGGATTGGTGGCCCTAATGAATAGTAGAAGCTAGCGTTTGTTACCTTTGAAATGAATATCATATTCTTAGGTTGAAAAATCTCTTTTTTCTTTTATTCAGCCCGGACACTTTAACCTCAGCTCCGAGGGTTGTCAGTCATGTGACTGCCATCCTACTGGCTCATTGGACGCTAGCTGTGATGTTGTAACAGGACAGTGCCTTTGCAAATTGGGGGTATCGGGGCGACAGTGTGATCAGTGTATGGCAGGTTTCTGGAATTTTGGAGAGGATGGTTGCCAGTGTAAGTATAATATGGTCTTTTCAGTGAAGGGGTGACTTAATGAAAAATCAGAGGAAATCAAATTAGGAAATCAGAGCGGAGATTTCAAAGGGTACGACTTTCTTCTTCAAACAAGTAACAATGAAGTGTTTGATCTTTTATGGCTAGAATTTCCTAGTAGAAAGGATCATAAAACCCATTAAAAAAAATGAAAATGGCAGAAACTGATTCAAGAATCATTGAACCAATTAAGAAAATGTGGACTTTTTGTTAATAAGCCTTGTGCTAAACAATTTAATTTAGATTTATATTGATTTTTTATATTTAATCATCCAGTAACATCTGTCACTTGAAAATATGAAGTTTCCTCATGGATATGTTCATATGATTCTGTAAAATACTGTTAATTCATCAGCACATTTCATTTCTTTGCTCGTGCTGATGACATAGATATGATGTTTATTGCTGTAATCATGCATTCCTTCTCTTAGATTTAGGTTTTTTAAATATTCAAAATTTTCTCTTGTAATATGTGACTGTGCAGATTTAATGTATTCTACTTTCAACCCTGTACCTACAGCCTGTGAATGTGAGCAGTCAGGTAGTCTTTGTGATCCTCTGACCGGTCAATGTGGATGTCCAACTAACATCATCGGTCAGCGATGTGATTCCTGCGCACCAGGGACTTGGGGTTATAACTCCATGTTTGGCTGCAAGGTTAGTGTCCTGGCTGTCTGAAAAATGTTGTGTTTTCAGCATCTTATCCGTCTGAAACGCAAAATGGAAAATGATTGAAAATCAAATTTTTCAAACAATGATTGATAATTTCATGGGTAGCATGTAGACCTTGTAAATTCATATAAAATCTTCTTGTGGCGTGATCTTTGCTAAAATTCTATTCCAATATGTCAAAATAGACATTTCATTTTTTGCATTTTTGTATTTTGCGTTCCGAACACGTTCCGCACAACGGCATAAAGATAAAATGCCTTATGATTCATATTAAACGGTGACTGTATTGCTGATCAGTATGAAATTCAAGCAAATTGACACATTTCTTTATGACACTTTAGACCTTGGCCTTGTTTTATTCAATGTATGTGTATATTCATTACAAAGATGTGTTGGGAGCTAATCAAAATTGTACATTCCAGTAACTGCTCTGGATGTAGCTTCGCATGGTTGGGACCAAAATCTTTTGTTTTTGATTGTCTTTATGTACATCCCAATTTTATATATAAACCTGTACAGCTACAATATTTACAGTATTTACAATAAACACCTGTATATTTACACTATAAACTTGTACATTTATAATGTAAATAATATTTTACATTTGTGAGGATCTGTGCGATTATTGGGACAGTCTATTTCGATGGCGTGGGTTCGTATCCTGCTGCTGTCACCATGCCATTATTGGGACAAGTAACCACATGATCCCAGACATTCATTTAACAGTCAGACAGGGTCTTTATTCAGCCATGATTAAAAGACAACAATCTGTGCCAACATATGGCGATGTTGAACATTGAACAACACTCAGCAGCATCATGAATATCTATATGAACATTGGCGCTGCTTTAAAAAAAAATCTAATGCTTATTTGTTATATTTTGTTGACTCCTTAGCCATGTAACTGTAGTGACTTTGGATCGTCAAGTCAACAGTGTGATCTGGTGACTGGACAATGCAGGTGAGTATGTATACTGGAAGATATCAGAGAAAAAATAGAGAGAGAGAGAGAGAGAGAGAGAGAGAGAGAGAAAGAGAGATGAGAAACAAATAAACAAAGGAGAGAGAGAGCTCAACAATGAGAAAAATAGATAGAGGAAGAGAGGAAGGAAGGTAGTGGAATGAGAGAGAGAAAGAGGAAGAGAGATGAAGGAAATATAGAAAAAAACAAGATAAACAAGGATATTAGTAGAAAGAAAGAGACAGAAAGACAGACAGGGCTTGGAAGGGGTATTGGATATGGAGAGAGGCAGTAATACATTAATTGCAAAGAGAAGAAGTGTGAGAAAGAGAAAGAGAAGAAAGGAAATAGAAAAGAAGTAAAGGAACATTCAGAGAGAGAGAGAGAGAGAGGTGGGGGGGGGGAATCATAACTCTGCCAACATGTTCCTATGATTTGACAATTTCTCCTATGTATCCATAATACATGTACTTCCCACCTGCAGGTGCTACAAGAGTTATGAGGGGAGGCAGTGTGACTCCTGTGGATTTGGTTACCATGGCTTTCCAAAATGCCGCAAGTGTCGCTGCAGTAGGAGAGGGCGTGACCCATCTACCTGCCGAGGAGACCTGTGCGATTGTGATGAGGAGGGCAACTGCTTTTGCAAAGTGAGTAAATAGGAATTGGGAGGAAGCGGAAGGAGGGGGTGGAGGAGGAGAAGAAGGAAGAAGAAAGAAATGGGGGGGGGAGGGGTGGAAGCAGGGGAAAGATAACAGAATCAAAAGTATGGGTGAGGGGGTGGGTAAGATTTAGTGGCGAAGAGGATGAGATAGAAATGATGAAGTAGAATGAGTAAGTTTTAGGATGGAAAGAAAAACTAAGGTAGATAACTTAAGAGATTGAGATGGCAAATTCTAGAAAAGAGAAGTGAAAGCTAAGGGGTGACAAAAAGAAGATAAACCAACAGAAGTGGAAAGAAATGACACATAGAAGAATTTGCATATGCTTTCATCTATTTGTGAAAGGTTCAAGGTGTTAAAGTTCAGGTTAAAATTGTATTTCCTACTCTTTTTAGTCATGTTTTACTTGGTATCTTGTAGGCAAACATTCAGGGAAAGAAGTGCAGTAAGTGTTCCAAAGGAAGCTTCAGTCTTCAGCCAAAGCTACCCTCTGGCTGTACTAGCTGCTTCTGCTTTGGGGTTTCAGAAAAGTGCACCCAAGCTGATTTCATCACAAGGAGGGTGAGTGCTTCTGCCCATTTCAATGATGATGATGATGATGATGATGATGATGATGATAATGAGGATAACAATGATGATGATGATGATAGTATTGATGGTGATGATGATGATGATGATGATGATGATGATGGTGATGATGATGATGATGGTATTGATGATGATGATGATGATGATGATGATGATGATGGTGATGATGATGATGATGGTATTGATGATGATGATGATGGTGGTAGTGATGATGATGATGATGGTGATGGTAGTGATGATGATGGTGCTGCTAGCACAAATGTAAAGTCACAAAAGGTGAATCATATAATGAATAACCATATTGTATAATGTTGAAGAAAGAGAAACTTTATATTGTGCGGAAGGAATATCACACTACACCGCACGACTCTCAATGTTTTCATAACCTGGATATTGAAAAATGATAATTCATTCTTTTAATTTCTAAAAAAATTTCCCCCAAAGATTGATATGTCGGAAGAGGATGCCAGAGAGCTTTTTGTCAGTGATGCTAACAGGCTTGGTGGAACACAGACTGGTGTGATTCATTACTCAGCTGGAGGGGGTGTGAATATCACTGCAGCACAGATAGCTCTTAGGACCAGAGAAGTGTACTGGAACTTGCCTCAAATATTTCTTGGCAACAAGGTAAGATTTGTTTTGTAGTTTTGCCTTGTTTACTCAGTAAAGAATTAAAAAAAAAAATAAATAACACAGATGTAAGCTTTGTTTGGTGTACATTTGAATGATTTACAAATAATTGCAAATTTCACAAGTAACTGTAATGAAATTTTATTTGATTGAATTGTATTTTTAACTGGAAAGCTTTTTGCTGACAATGAGTTAAAGGCATGGATGAGTGAAAGTTTGTTGAAGAAAAAGAAAGTGGAAGAAAGAGGGTAATAGGAGAAAAGATGAAGGGGTGGAGGAGAGGAAGGAGGAGGGAGAAAGAGAAAGGGAAGGACAAGGTGACATGTGGTATGTTTTTGGAGCCAGAAGGGTGTTAAATCTGTATAAAATGACATGAGATAACACCCTTTTGGCTCTGAACAGACGATGTATCTGTTTGTTTCCTACTTTGAACTCGCTAAAGCTGGATGGATATAATCACAATGGCCTTCCTTTGACAGGTAACTGCTTATGGAGGAATGATCAAATACAAGATAGACTACACTGAGCCAAAGAACATTGATGGCTGGACTGAAGCAAGACCCTATCTACCTCATATCATGCTTGTAGGGGAGACTCATTCTCTCGTCATTCCTGTCTCAAATCTAAACGGGAAAGCTAGGCCAAAGCTGGAGCTCTTGGAGGTAATTGAAAGTAGATTGGTTCTTTCACTTGAAGTTTCAAATCTGGAATGTAGTTTTCATCAGATATAATGTTGTTTCAAATGGATTTGTGCAGATTTATATGAAATTACTTAATCTGAGGATACAATTCAATCAATTATGGTTCCTAGTCATACAGCTGAGCCCTGGCTGAGCCATTGTGACATATTTTGTGTTGAGTTAATCAATTAGACAGACAAAATATGCGCTTATATCTTGTCCCCAAAATGCCTCATTCAGGTAATAATGAACAAATATTGTGAAATCATTGGAATGTTTTCATGAGTTCCTTAATTTAGTAACAAATGGACTTCTGCAATTATTGTGAGGGTGTAAAGGGAAGAAATATGAAGAGAATATGGTAATTATAATTAAGTGAAAGTTTTATTAATCCTTATTGAGTATTTTAGAATGATCAAGCAGTCTTGTTCTTGATTTTTTTGGTAAAATTAATTTGGAAATTACACCTGTGAATAGTCCTGCGGATATATTAAAAAAAAAATTCTTCCATTTTTGTTGTCCAGGGGATGTTTCACAAAGAGTTAAGTTTGACTTAGAGTTGTGCTTGAGCGCCAATGCCCATCTGGTATTTAGCGCGTATTTTTATCGATGACTTTTCAATAGTACTCGTCCCCTGACCATGATTATGACCAATACGGTGATGCGTAGTATACAGCATGCAAATAGGAATTTAAATGCAACTTTGAGTCAAACTTAAAATCATTGTGGAACACCCCCCTGGACAATTTTCATCATCAAGGCAATGATGATGTCCCTACTAGGGCAGATTTTATGATCCTCATTGAAAAGATGAAAACAGTTTTGATAGTGATTTTGATTTAGAAATTTAGACATTTTTGATTTTCACACAAAACATGAATTCCATTTCTCTTCTCCAGCACAATTTTCGTCATCAAGGCACTGGTAGTACCCCTACAAGGGAGGAGTTTATGATGGTACTCCAAGATGTGCATGCAATTCTTGTTCCTGCTGCACAGACCTACCAAACACTCTCTTCAAGGTGAGTTCCAAGATACTTCATTTGGAGGAAAGGAAAGGAAACGATAAATTAAAAATGACCCCCACTTTTAGAAAAAGAATATTGTCATGAAGTCTTTCCTTGTCAAATAGATCAGTCATTTTGAGATGAAAAGAAGAATATTGTAATGAGAATATCTTTTAATGATGAACACATGGCATTTCTCCTCTACGATTCATTTTAAATTATCTACTGGTCTGGATCTGTGGAAATTTACCAGTAGAGGAATCCAGTGCAGAAGTGGTGTATTGTTAGCTGCTAAGGCTGGAACCCATGAAAGCTGCTTTTCACAACAACAGAATCTAACCTGTATGAATACTTTGAAATCATAGGTGTATGGGGCTGCAGCCCCCTGGGGATTTTTAGAGTTGAAATATTAAGACAACCATCATCTCATATTTGGGCATTAAGGTACCCTAATTTCCTCAATATTTGAGGAAATGGTGTCATATATGGTGTACTTTTGTTTAACCTTGGTATCCTTCATTATATTTTAATTTTTTTTGAACAGTATTTCAGTATACAATTTTTTTCATTACTTCTTCTCATGAGTATGAATTTACATATTTATACATGTATGTATATGAATTTACATATGTATATATGAATTTACACATGTACATGAAGTTACATATTTACATGTATACATTTAATGTGAATATTCTTTTTTGTTTGTTGTTGATTTTGAGCATTGTTCCTGTCCGTTGTATGTATATTTATATATTTTCATATGCTTTTTAAGTGAAGGAATAATGAATTACATGACTTCATAACCCCCCCCCCCCCCACATTTGAACTGAAATCCCACAGGATATCTAGTGTATACATGGAAGTTGGAGGACCTCGAGGGAACGATACCACAAGCCCCACAATTCTTGGTATAGAGGAATGTAAATGCCCCAAGGGATACAGAGGAACATCATGTGAGGTTAGTTCCAGACCTTAGTGATTCTCTTGTCCAAGATATGACTTTGCTCAAGTTATTTTTATTTTGCCTCTTGGACCAACATGGTTCAGTTACACTACCCTTTACTAGATATGCATTCATTGGTTCGTATGTTGTACATACTGTATCTTTTTATGTGACTGAAATATAGGAATCTGGAATTCTGTTGTGTATATGATACAAAATATTATCTTTTTTTCTTATACCTTTAAATATCATTGGCTTTAGGATGTAAACCTTAACCCATTGAAAACTGAAGCCCAAGATAACCTGCTTTGCTATCCTGGTCATAAATTAATCATGGTGGTTCTATCTTTTATGATATGTCTTGTTGTCACTTTTTTCTTCCCCTTTTACAATGACTGCTAATTATTTGTAAATTTTGTAATTCCATTTGATTATGCAGACCTCCCAACCCTTCTGAATTTTGAGGAAAGAATCTGAATTTTCACCATTCCAAGCTCTTGTTTCGATATGATTTTGCTATTTTTCTTGATAAATTTACTACACACTCCTATGGGAAATGCTGTTTCTTTCCTAATTTTTGAGCAAAATCATCCCTATTTTTCAGTCAGAAAGGTTGGGATGTCTGGATTGTGAAACATTAAAACGTATGACTGAAAAAAGAAAAGAAAAGTGCAAGACAACTTGTGGTGGGGTCTATGGCAAATGTGTGTTATACTCAAATGAAATCATGCTAAATGGGTTAAAGATAGAATTTCCCAGTTGACATTTTCAGAGGTTGCCAATTTACTTATTTCCACGCTTACAGTACACTATCAGTTTCATATCTTTCTTTCGATCATTCAGGAGTGTATGTCAGGCTATGTGAGAGTTAAAGAAGGACCTTATTTAGGAAGATGTGAGCTGTGTACCTGCCATAAACACTCTGATATTTGTAATGATGGTAACGGCAAATGCAAGGTAAGGCCCTGGATTTTCTTCTTTTAAAAATATTCCAAATTGTAATAATGCCATCAAAGGTACATTTCAACATTTCTTAGAGAGAAGAAAAAGATATACATGTAATTGAGTTGTCTGTAGCATAAAATATATTTTTATTATTATTATTATCATTATTATTATTATCATTATTATTATCATTATTATCATTATTATTATTATTATCATTATTATTATTATCATTATCATTATTATCATTATTATCATTATCATTATTATTATTATTATTATTATTATCATTATTATTATCATTATTATTATTATTATTATTATTATCATTATTATTATCATTATTATTATTTTTCTTGAGACAAAATATGATACATTTCAAAGTTTCAGTCAGAGAGTTCTTCTTTTAGGATTCTATGCCTCCGCCTCCCGAATCTGGTGCTGGAGGCATTCTTGTCCTTTTTCATACCAGTGTTTTTTCATTATTGATGCATTATATGCAGTATTGCCTTGTGACAGTTGTCTACCTATTTGATTTAAATTTTTTAAAAATCCTGATTTTGTTACAACTGTTGCATACAGGATTGTCAGCACAATACCACAGGGTCGAGATGCCATCTGTGTGCTCCTGGTTTCTATGGTGATGCTACCAGAGGAAGACCTGATGACTGCCAACCATGTGGATGTCCTCTCAGTATCTTATCGAACAAGTGAGGAAAACAGAATAAACATGGATTTTCAACTTTGCGTAAAAGTTCGGTTTTCTTGGAAACAAATTGTTTTACAGATAGAAACATGCATTCAATATTGGGTTACTTTTGAATTTAACTTGTAGAGGTAACATTGCATATTTTTCTTTGTTTATTGTATTTGCAAATCTCTCAGAATGTTTAAGTGTGAAGAATAAATTTTTATATATCATGCAAGAGAGAGGCGCTGTGGCTCAGTGGTAGAGCAGTGGTCTCGTAACCGGGAGTACCTGGGTTCGAAACCAAGCGGATGCGCTAATGCCCTTTGGTAAGGTATTAATCCTCATTACCAAGTCCTTCGGAGGGGACTTAAAGCCGTCGGTCCTCTGGTTGCTTACTAACAAGCATACACATGCTTTCTTAGCAGTCAGGTAAAATAACCCACAATTTTAACCATTACATGTAGGAATTAATGTTTTTCCTCTTACAGTTTCAGCCCATTATGTGAGTCTGCAGCTGATGGAGGATATATCTGTACAGCTTGCCCTAGAGGATACAGCGGTAGATACTGTGAAAGGTAATTCCTTATGTGGGCCAGACCGAAGGGTACATATACATAATCCACGTCACTACAAGCATTGCTTTTTTGTGGATTTCTCTATTCCAATATAATTTTTTTCTTTTAATACACTATGTTAAGCAGACATTTAATTTGTTTTGATGTTAATTAGAGGAAAAAATGTTGTATGTTTGTTTAGTTATTATATTTCTTCTTAACCCATTCATGACAGGAATTATTTAAAGCCTAATTTGATCAGCTTTTATTCTTCAAATTGGCAACACCAACATTTTTGTTTTATTGCTACATTTTTCTTATAAAACGTCATGTATCTGAAATGAATATAAATTGACAGAAATTATGATGAGAAGTCAAAAAGTTGCCAATTTGCAGGGGAAAAGGTGATTTTAATCTTTCTATCATATTGCCAATTTAAGGATTTTAGTGCTTATTTTCATTTAAAAAATTTTCAGCATCAAACAACAAATATTGATGCAACCAAAATGGGCACAGTTTGTGTAGAATTTTATGCTCTTTCTCCTCATGTTTTTGGTATGATTTTTAGGGCTTTGCATCAAAAGATATCAGGCCAAACCACAAAATGTGGACCTCTGTCACGAATGGGTTAAAAGAAGAAAAAAAAATTGTCTTGTGTTATATTGGAAATAAAACCTGAACTTGAACTTGAACCCCATTTATAAAAATCCAATTTTATGTCTTAACCTTTGGAACCCTATGCTTGAGATAACTTGGGCTAGGATCTATGGAAAATGTGCGTTATGCTTAAATCAGATCATACCCAGCGGGTTGAAGTTTTGCATTGGTAAAATCATGATAGAGAGAGGTTAACCCATTCATGACAGAGGTCCACATTTTGTGGTTTGGCCTAATATCTTTTGATGCAAAGCCCTTAAAATCATACCAAATACATGAGTAGAAAGAGCAAAAAATTCTACACATACTGTCCCCATTTTGGTTGCGTTAATATTCGTTGTTTAATGCTGAAAATTTTTTAAAGGAAAATAAGAATTAAAATCCTTAAATTGGCAATGTGATAGAAAGTTTGAAATCACCGTTTTCCTCTGCAAATTGGCAATTTTTTGACTTATCATAATTTCTGTCAATTTATATTAATTTCAGATACATGATGTTTTATAAGAAAAATGTAGCAATAAAATAAAAATGTTGGTGTTGCCAATTTGAAGAATAAAAGCTGATCAAATGAGGCTTTAAATAATTCCTGTCACGAATGGGTTAAATCAGATCATACCCAGCGGGTTGAAGTTTTGCATAGGTAAAATCATGATATAGAGAGGTTAAAACGTAGTGTACTATTACATCACTGTGGTATGTTGTCTATGGTATATTTGAATTTGTGGAATTTGGTATTATCAAAATATCAATCAATGAAATAGTCGAATTGTGTGGTAATATGCTATGTATAAATAAATCCTTCAAAGTTAATCTGATACTTGTGTTAATCAAAAAAATACAATTAAATGTATTTGATAACCAGGAGAGAAAATCAAAGAGAAAACCAAAGAGAAAATCAGTAGAAAACCTAAGAGTAAAAGCAACAACAAAAAAGAAACAAAACAAAAAAACTTTTTGTGTATTTAAATATGTGAACATACTGTGTATATATTAGTGTGTATCCTCTGTTATCATGTTTATGTACAGGTGTGCCGTTGGCTATTATGGAAACCCGTTTATCCCTGGAGGGAGTTGCCTCCCCTGTGGCTGTAATGAGTATGGCTCTAACTCTACAGCATGTGATAGCACTACTGGGCAATGTCATTGCATCGAGGGGGTGACGGGGCGCAGCTGTGATGAGTGCAGCCCCAGGCATGTGATTACTGGGGATGGATGTACATGTAAGAAATATTTCAATATGATTTTGATCTGATTGTATGTCGAAAAAATAGAATTGTTGTTATTTGTGATGTGTAAAATTGTTTTGATTTCTAATCCTGTTCTGTTATTCAGAATGGTTTTGTTGATTGTCTTAAATTTTGTCGTTTTTTTGGGGGGGAGGGGGGTGGGAGGGAGGAGGAAGATGTTTCCACTATGAATTCATATCATTTTCTTTTCTAAATTTAGTGAAGATCAGTTCATTCCAGTTACACTTATTACATTTTATATTATTTAGGTCCAATGAAAAGGTATTCAAGTTTTGTTTTGTTTATTAGCTTATTCTTCTTTTCAAAGCTACATGTATGCAGTTTTATAGAATGCACAACAATATGATGTTGTAAAACCAGCCAGTTTATTTCGTATGCCAGTTGAGTATCAAATCCACCTGATTTGGGCTAAAGTTTATGGAAATGCATGTAATATCAACGTCAAATTATATGCAATGAATGAGGTGGAAAGCAATTTAGCTTAGGCTTGTTATCATAAGTCAGAGCCTAATTTGACAGCAAACTAGAGTGGGATTCCCGCTCAGCATCTTTTGTTCCACAAATTCCTTCTAATCCTCCCATCCCTGTGAAGACAAAACAACGGGGATCGGGAAAGCCGATGTGAATACCTGGGCGCGGAGAAGCCAATAAAAACTTTTGGCCAGAGCCTTTTGATAAGCTACCTTAAAGTTTTGTATTTACAAATTTCATCAAAATTGTAGCATGTGATGATGGATGTACTGGACCTCTACTGGATGCTCTAGATGAAATGAGAGATGATGTTAACGGCCTTAATACCTCAAGATTTATTCCTCCTCCGTGGCCGATTCTCATGGGCCTCATTGATGAGAGAAATCAGATCCAGGTCAGTAGTGAGGAAGGTGGTGATGGTGGTGGTGGTGGTGGTGGTGGTGTGGTGGTGATGGTGTTGATGATGATGGTGGTGGTGATGGACAGTGTTGGTGGTAATAGTAGTGGTGAAGATGGTGGTGTTGGTGATGGTGGGAGTGGTGATGATGATGATGAAAGTAAATTTGGTGGTTGGTGGTGATGATGATGATGAAAGTAACTTTGGTGGTGATGGTGGGGATGTTAGTGGTGATGATAGTTGTGATGGCCATGGTGGTGATAGTGTTGGATGTGACAATGGTGATGATGATAATTATGATGGTGGATGGTGATTAAGGTTATGAAGTTGATGATGATGACAATGATGATGATGATGATGATGATGATGATGATGATGATTATTATTATGATAATGATGATAGTGATGATGGTGATGATGATGATGGTGATGATGATGGTGATGATGATAATGATAGTGATGATGATGATGAGGATGATGATCGTTAGTGATTCAATTATGATGATGATGGTAATGAAATTAGTTACCGTATTCTAGGAACTACATATAAACCCGTTTCTCTCATTCCATCAACCTAGTTTAAAAGCAGAACTTAAAAATTTGCAGTTTGTGGGAATGAAAGCTACATGTATATCTCTTTGACTCCTTTAAATTGATTACATTCTATACATATATTTCCCTCAGGATCAGGTGGATTCATACAACCGAGCTGTGATTGCTGCTAATGAATTGATTGCATCCCTTCCAAACGGCACCAATGATCTGAGTGCACAAGCAAGAAGGCTGATGCGAAGGGTCAGTATGTTCATTTTAAAATGATGATGGATCTGTGAAGGAATTGTGTTTGTTGATATAAAGTAACTCTGATTTCTCTAAAGAACATTCATGAACAATCATAGGGTGATACTTACTCATACTGACTCGACAAATTTCTCCGCTTGCATAATGCTTGCATAATATCTTGGAGGTCCTGAAGTATTTTTGCATGTATTACCCCATAACAAACAATTCAGAAAAACATATTGCATTGATTTAATAATGACTTTCCCCCTCTATTTTTATGTGAGGGGTATTTCTATAAAGTTTAAGGAATTATCTGTGTACATGTGACAATTTATTTAATTTTGAAAGAGGCAATTCTGATAGAATGGATTCCATTTCAATATCAGGAATCCATATCATGGGAAAATTGCCTTGTACATGGGTTTATTTATATACTGTGAAGATGATGAAAATGCAGCCATAACTCTAGCTTTTTGTTTGGTAAGAAATTAATTTTTGTAATTTCATCAATAATGATATTTCATCTTCATCAGCTTGATAGAGATTCTGAAGATTTGGAGCTTATGGCTATGAATGCATCAGATGTCAATCTCAGAGCGAAGCAGTTGAATGAAAGTGTGCACGCAACTTACAAGCTCATCAATGGTATGAATGTAATTGTGAATTATTATCCCCTCACCAACAAAGTCGGAGAGGGAGGGGGGGGGGGTAGTGCTGTTGTCCGTAACAAATCTTGTGAACACTGGTTTCTGCTCGATAACTTTAGTAATGTTTGACGGATTTTAAGGAAAATGTGATATGAAGGTACATAGTATTAAAATACAGTCTAAGTTTGATTTCAGAGTGTGTAAGTCAGAGGTCAAAGCTCATAGCTCATTAAATATGTAAAATTACCTAAATATGTATCCAAAGATGTGGGTTTGATAACTTTAGTAATGTTGGACAGATTTTTATGAACTTAGGTAAGAAAGTACATGGTACATTTTATGAAGGTGGATGGTGGGATAAGAGGAAAGGAAGAAGAAGTAAAGAAAAGGTGAAAGGTATTGCATGGATACATGTATGGGTTGTATCATCATCTGTAATGCATCTTCTCTTTGTGCTCCTTTGTAGAAACTGTTGCTATGTTCAAGGAAGAGTTCTTGAATCAAGGCCTGGTACCAGCCAGGGAGAATGCCCAGTTGATTAACAGGGCCAAGGGCATCCTTGAAGAACTGAGGGATAGAACTTTTGTGGAGATGCATGTGGCTGCGGTAGAAGAAAGAAGGTAGGATGGTCAATCTGTATCAAGGCAGCTACATGTAAGAGTACGGTTCCATGATGTTACAATATGTTTACGAGGCTTATTTATTATATTGCTTATGCCACAAAGAGGGCGGAAAGAAAGTTGAAGATTGTTATTAAAGGGGACAGTTCGTTCCTATATAGTTCATGGCACAGCTAGTTCTTATCTGAATTATTGGAGTCAAAACACTGTTTGCATACAGAGAGGCGTGCATTTTCTGACATAGGTCCCACCGCTGCCATCATGTCAGAAAATGCATGCCTCTCTATATAGGAACGAACTGTCCCCTTTAATAACAATCTTCAACTTTCTTTCCGCCCTCTTTGTGGCATAAGCAATATAATAAATAAGCCTCGTAAATATATTGTAACACATGACATTTCCTTTGGCGACAATTGCTCCCATGGAAAATCTGAACATAATTAAACCAGACATGAAAAATAGCCCCAAACCTAACACTAACCTTAATTCTTATCCTCGCATTATTCTGAACGAAAACCCCTATCACAGTCCCAACCCTAACCCTATGTCTTGTGAGAAATTAAGACAGGAACAATTGCCTCTGGAGCAAATGTCGTGTCACCAAGAGTACATTGTATCACAAGGAAAATTGCCCCACCTCTCATGGTTTTACAATATTCACTTACCCACTCCTGGACAATAATTCCCTAAACCTGTTGACCACGATTTGATTTTGGTATAACACACATTTTCCATAGACCCCAGCCCAAGTTATCTCTGGCATAGTATTCTACAGGTTAACTGAAGAGCCCCAAAGTGATTACCAGCTGACAAAGTTCTATCCTATTTTAGGGTTTTAGTCTTGCTTGGGGGGGGGGGGGGGGAGCAAGGTGGAGATGTTGGAGAGGCAGTCTTCTAGGTGATGGTAGTGCACGAGGCGTTTGTGTTATCAACATAGATTTTGACTAACCATGACTGGCAGAGAAGAAAAGTGTAAGTAATGCGTTTTTTTTACACAACAGGATACTTGTTTGAAGTCTCTTCCATGCTTTATTATTATAAGTTATTCTAATATGCCCATGAAAATGAACTTATGAATAAGTGGATGAATTGAATTCATGTTCCCTTTTGTAGATTAATCCATCTTATCCTTGAGAAGATGACTAGTGGATGTGTTGAAATGCTGTCTGTATTTTGTTTCCTGTGAAGGTGCGGTGCAGACGTGCACTTCCGTCAGTGATCATTGTTTCATTCATTTCATTCCTGTAGATTGGCCAATGCAACCCTCCAGAAGACCGGTAACGGTTATGCTGAGATGCTCCGCGATCTCTACGCTAAGATTAACAAGGGGATGGAGAGCTTGGAGGATCTCATCCTCAAGTTGGACGAACTTCTCATCCGATGTAGAATGTCTGATAGAATCATAAAGGATGCTTTCACAGCCATTGATAGTGCAAATGACACCTGCAATGCCCTTCAGGTAAAAAATGTCACATGTTGGTGAGAAGATGTTTCCAAAAATTTCACCATAAACAATGCCTATATTGTAAACATCTGACTATTTTCCATTTTCAAATTACTTCAGATCTATCTTTTCTTCTTATTTTGTGATAGGGACATATCACTTTAGACATGTATGATAAAATTGGATTGTTCTAACATTTTACATCATGCACTGTAGAAACCCAATGTTATTATTTGATATTACTATTTTCTTTGTGGTAATATCCATGTTTATTATGAATTGCTGTGGGCTTTCGTTTGTCCAGTTGAAGAGCAGTGGTTCATGCTGCGAGATATTAGAAAAACATTAAATAAAGTCAGGTAGCGCGTTTTTATATTTCACCCATCGTAGAAAAACACAAGAATGAACATGGGTGTAAAGCTGATATCGAAAGTGACAAATCATTGTACTTGCACGTGTTTCTCATTGTAGTCTGTATTTTTTATGAAATCTGGTGAGGTTCATTCTGTTGTTTCCTCTACCCAAGCTAGAAACATTGTTGATATAGTCTGAGAGAGTAGTAAATGAGATAGCAAAAAAAAAAAAAGGCTAAGGCAAAGGCCCTTTTTTGCCTCCAGGGGCATGTTTCTCAAAACTGTCATAAGTCAACTTTTCGGCTAAGATTGCCGCTAGTTGACTAGTTGTCTGCTATGTGTTTCATGAAGCCTTGTTTGCCAAGAGCAATGCCGACATCCTGACTAAAAACTTATGACGCCTCTGACGCTGTCATATCTTTTTTAGTTGATATGCAGTGCCATTACATGTCATTAATTTGGTAGAATACGGCTGGCCAAAGTGGAAGCTACACAGGTTTAAAAATAATTCACATCTATCTTTTCTACAGCTTCCTAAAATCAGTAATTCATCCTTGCTTATGTATGAATGTTATATTTCATATGTTTCACATGAAATGATCTGCAAAAGAAGTTTCCAAGGTGGTTTCTCCTGTGATTTTGACATCTCACAAATCTCACATAAAGTAAGCGCCAATTATGACATCACAAGTTTGTCTGTGCATTTTTTTCAAAACTCTCTTTTATTTGAACGTGAACTATTTTGACGCTTTAATGCGCATCTCGCCATAAGTAGCACAGCAAAAGAAAAACCTTGGGGTTTTTTCTTGCTTGATATGTGAATGAGCTTTAAGAATTGTCATGATGTTTGTTTTTTTTATCTTCTCTTCAAATCAGAACATCACTGATGTAATCCAAGACAAGAAGCAGCAGAGTGAAAGTGATGTCCAAGAAGCAGAACGTCTCCTGCAAGCTGCTGATGATCTCTTAAAGATGGCTAACAACAGTCTTCAGGTAAAATAGAAAATGCATTCCTGATTTATATATCATGCCACATGTATATCTCTACCAGAATTTTTTTTCTAGGATCGGTCAAAAGCTGTTCACATGATAAAGATATTTCTAACCATTTGAACATCTTTCACTTTTTGGTTGATTTTATGATAGTTTCAGGGTTGCATTTATATTTTCCAATGATATACTGTACACAGCACTGTCTTCAGTTTGATTGGTTCATATACTGTAAACATTTCATCTTTAGATGAGTCGAGTTGAGCTTAATAACCCTACGTTGTTTCTCCCTGTTCTCGTCTTTATAGCTGATCATAATGAGAATTGAGCAGAGTAAGCTAGTAGATTAACCTTTGAACCTGTGGAATATGCTCCTGCTATCTTTTTAAATATTTTCTATGATTGTTCCTCTTTCAGATGAATGAAAATAAGCATGATAGCAGGATGTTTGCTTGTCCATGATCATATCTTGATATCTGATCATTACATGATTGATTTATATAACACCTTAATAGATCCCTGTCATTTGATTGGTTGTTTGATATTGATCATTTGTCCCATTGCACTGTGACGTCATCATTCGTGCTATTGAGGCTCCATTTACCGTGCAATCTTGGATCCATACGATTTGCTCCATTGCACGAACGCTGAGAGCCCGACACACTACGTACGTAATTTGCAGTGAACAGCGCGCTAGCGAGCGTATAGCGCTATTGATTTATTGCAATTTGATCTATTTTTAGGTATCATATAAAACAATGAATTTTTTTTCATTCATGCAATGGACAGAATATATTACATTCGGTGAAAGATGAAATTATTGATCCATTCAACTCTGCTGCGCCTTGTTGAATGGATCATTTCATCTTTCACCTCATGAAATATTCTGTCCATTGCACTCATAAACATTCATTATTTGTATACTAATGAGCTACCACAGTAACGTGAAGAACCTGTAGAATGTATTCCTCCATTGTGTTTACTCCTGTCTCTCTGAATATTTCTGTCATTCCTTCTCTTTCATTGATCGGTCTTGTTTAAATTCCAGACCAGTGGAGCCGAGCATGATAACCTCACGTTGCTTCTCCCTGATCTTGTCTTGAGATCTGATCAGAGTGATACAGATCTGATGGAGCTCGGAGAGAAGACCGATGCTGCCATGGATCATGCCATAGAACTCTACAACAGATCGGTGCTGCTGGAAGAGTAAGATTATTGGGACATAAAAACAAAAACAAAAACAAAAAACCCAGCAAACAAAACAACCCCCCCCCCAAATCAACATCATCCATCATCATCATCATCATCATCATCATCATCATCATGAATAAACATGATAATAGATAATAATGATGATAATAATTATGATGAAAACTTAGAAAGTACACATGCCCTATAAGCTGCAAATGCATTAACTTTAGTTCCCAGTATAGTATGAGCTCTACAGAACTCAGTTCATATTTAATCGTTTCATTCCTTTATTGTTTATGACTGAAACAGATGTTAATAAAAAAATCATATGTATCACAAAATGTGAATATCTAGATACTTTCATTAAATTTGTAATCATAGAGATCCACGTATTACATGTATTACTTTGTAACACACCTGTGAACATGGAATAAATGGGTTCATATTGAATGCATTATTCTTTCTGCAAAGGTATTTGCTAAAAAGTTATGGCTGATGTGCATATATCTACTTTGTCAGCAAACACGTTTTTCTAAAATGATGATTTTCCATCACTTCTTTGCAGCCTCCTACGCCCCACCCAACAACATGCACAGAAATCTCTAGAAGCAGAAAGGGCATACTCGGATATGGTGGCAGCTATTAATGAGGCCCACAATGCATCACTAGAAGCCAAGAGGGCAGCAGACAGAGCACACAAAAAGGTTAGTAGTAAGAATTGATAGTAAACAAATGAATGATACGAAATCTTTTGTGGGGGGGGGGGGGGGGGGGGGGGGGGGGAAGGGTTGTGTATGATTGTGTGTTTATTCGTGTTCAAACAAATAACTGGATTTTGTCAGTAGGGAGATTTTAAGCATCAAATTATAGGTTAGCTTGAATAAGATGTTTTAATTGTGGTCTTGATGATGTTTTTGCTGCATCAGCAAAAAGCAAATTTTTTCTTATTCAAGCATTATTTGTAATTACATTATTTTTTTATGTGCCATTATATATTTGTTCGCAAGTATGTATTTGTCCAGACTACAGTTCAGACTGCTTATTCTTCTTGTGTAATTGTTTCATGAAATGATTCAAATGTTCTACATTTTTGTATGCATGCATGCACTCTTTTTTTCTTACATTTAAAGGTTTTATATGATATGTGTTTATGCATGTTCATACAAATAACTGGATTTTGCCAGTAGTGATATTTCAAGCATCAAATTATACTTGCCCATGGAAAAATAGCAATGTAGCATGGGGTACCAGTCTGAAGTGGCTTTCAAAGGTTAACCAATACTATATATTTCATCTCTAAATCCAGGCTTTTGCCAACGATTCTCAATCTTTAAGTCAGCAAGCCCAAGGTCTCAAAGACAGTGGTTTCACCCAGCTCCAGCAGACATCATCCTTGCATGATGCTCTTCAGAATTTGACCTCTGACCTTGCTGACCTCCGAGGTCAGCTGGATGAGGTCAGGACTATTCAAGATAAAGCGAGTCAGGGATTGGAGGAGATCAAACGAGCTCTTCCACCGTTAGAGGAAGGTATGCTTAGATATTGGTCCAATATATTGGGAACAAGAAAAATGCTACAAATGTTGAAATTTCAGAATGGTAATGAATTTCAGTGAGCTTTAGTGTCACTTTATATGTTGACCAAAATTGTATCTTTCTGCATCTAAATGTGTGAATTTCTCTCTTCTACGACCTGCAATTATCAATTGTATTGATTTGTATTGACTTGTCTTTTATACATGTATCTACATGCTTTTTGTTCTTCCAGCTTATTTCATTATTTTTTTGTATACAAGTGATATATATTTATGCATTTTTAAACTGCAACTAATAAGGACAATCTTTTATAGGAACCTGTTTTCTTTTGATAATCCACAGGCATTTGTTGTTGTTTTCTCTTTTATTTCCTTTCTTCAATGGTCATCTTTTTCTTATATTATCTGTTTTCTATTCCTAGAATTGAAAGAGATAAATGAATGGATGAATAAATAAATAGAGCACAAAGTTGAATAATTTTGACTGCATTGGTTATCTTCTGACACTGGAATCCATGAAATAGCACTCACTCTTGTGGGAGTGTTTTATAAGATTTAATCGATCTTTCTCCTTTGTCTTAGTAAAGATGTCAGTTATTGTGGTTGGATAATGGACGAGAATGCGTTGTTTTTTCCTCATGAAGGACCACGTTGAGTCAGTTAGGGGTTTCTATTTCCTTCAACTTCCCTCACTCCATTGTTGTTATTCTCTGTTAAAAGAAAGTGCTTACTAACATGAGCAGAAAACAGTGTTTCTAATTGAAAAAAAAAAACATATTCTACCTCCTCTTTTTCTGATGTATCCAAAAGATGTAGCCACCGATGCACAGAGATCCATCAACATGTCAATGAGGGCAACAGACATGGGAAACAGGGCTAGGAACAAGTCGGCAGAGATTATTGAGAAAGCAGTGGGAGTCAAGGGGAAGCTTGATGGAATTGGTGCAAAGTATCAGGCTTACATCAATGCCACTGATGATATTGCTAATTCAGGTTTGTGTAATAAAGACTCATTCAGATATGTGCTGGTGAACTGTGTGAAAAAATGTGTCGGTGTTCTTGTGTTCTGAATCAGTGGCAGTGCGAATATGCTGTACATGTTCCCACCTTTTTGTTAAAAGGTACAGATGTGTGTTGTGCTGTTCTCTTAAAAAAACCCCTGCAGATTATTTTATAAAGTGTTGTACTGCTGACTAGTGAATAAGCTGCATGTATCATATATTCGTTATTAACCATTATTCAGTGATAAAAGTGATAAAAAACCCAAACATAATTACACTTTGTGAGGAGAAGCATGTAGCATTGTAAACTGTGATTACTTTGAATATGAAAAATCATATGACTTGTTTTTACTTTAATCTGTTACCTTATTCAATGGTTCTAACAAGTTTTATGTCTTTCATGGAGGATAATGAAATAATTTGATAATTTATCATTGATTATTTATTGATTTATTTATTTGCAGTTTTATTTACTTAGGTAGCATTGTCAGGTACAGGCTTTCCACAACGGCCCTTTTTGCATAATATACAATGAGTAAATAATCAAATGAAAAATTACAGAAAATTAATACATTGTAAATAAACAGTGGCACAAAAATTAATCTATTTACATATATACACAATAATCTAACAGAATAAGGAGAAGTTGAAAACACTTATTTACAATGTATCACTCCATTTCACAGAGCATAGGTATATAAACTATATGTATATGTGGTACATACAAAATATCAGTAGACATCATTTGATAAAATGAACTAATTAAATACATGTGGCATAAGGCTAGACAATATTATATGACATTTTTTTGTTCTTATGACATCATGATTAACAGTTGATAACTCAGCACGTATTGTTGATGAGATGGGTATGAAGATGGACTCCTTGCGCAGACAAGCCCTTCAAGTAGACAGGCTAAAGGCTCCTACAGACCTGAACCTGAGTCAGCTTAGAGACAAGATTAGACATGCTAGGACTGAGGCATCTAGGGTAAGATGATATACAGAGATAGATAAATAAAGTGAGAGAGGAAGGCAGAGAGAGGGACAGACGGAGAAAAGAGAAAGAAAGAGAAAGACAACAGACAGAGAAAAGAGAAAGAGAGAGAAAATGAGAGAGGGGGAGAGAGAGAAAATATGAGGAGAGAGAGAGAGAGAGAGAGGGAGAGAGAAAAAGCTAATGTAAGAGATTTGAGAAAGTGTTAGTGAAGAGAAAAGAATGAGCCAGACTTGTGAGAGTGAAAACTATGATGAAAGACAAAGAACAAACAGAAGAAAAAAACATGTACAAGGAACTAGAGGAAATGAGAAAAATCAACAAAGTGAGAGAAAACTATATTGTACTTGAGAGTTGTTGGTACATGTATCTGTAATGTTCTAAGTGAATATAGTGTATTTCAATTTGTTTATCTGTTTGGCATAAAAGGAGTGAAAATGATTACAAAAGTGATATTAAATTCAATTCTTGTGATGGTGATGAGAAAGATGGCGATGTTGATCGATGATATTCAAGATGTTAGTACTGAATTGATAATAATGCTGACAATGATTGAAAACAAAAATATTGAAACAAAAAATGATTATGGTGAGTAATAACTGTGTTGATAATATGTAATATGAAAAGTTAAAATAGAAGTAAAGTAATTATGAATAGTGATGATGATGATGATGATGATGATGGACATGAGGATTGTATCTCTTAATCATTATCTGCAGATCAATGTAGCCCTACGATGTCAAAGAGATTGTGCAAGGAGTTACAGGCCTCAAGCATCCAGCTCAGCCTTCAATGCTCTGGTCCTCAACATCAACATCTCGGGGCCAAATAATATGATCTTCTACGTTGGCAATAATATAACTGTGAGTTACAAGTACCTGTGTGTTGGTGAAAAATTATAGCAATTTAGTGATTTTGCATCAAAGATCTGCCTAGTAGCTATGGGATGAAAAGAACTACTTGCATGAAATATATAAATTTGTTTTGTTCTGTTTCCATGTAAACATATTTGTTCAAGATGCCATATCATGATAAATGAATCAAACATAAGCACAAAAATATATCATTAATAAGAATAACAAAAAATACAAAATAAATGTCCATTAAAATATGAAAATATTCTTCACAAAAAACTAAGCAAATCCCTAAATGGCTCCTATAAACACAAAACATTTTATTTGTCTGCTGTTGGCTTTCTAGACCAGAATAAGTTACTAGGGAATCTAGGGCAGTATTCTTCATACTTGGTAAACCCTCCTCTTTTCTTGATCACAGTATTATGTATTATGATTATAGTGTTGCTAGAATCCTATGAAAGATGAAAACGACCTACAATAATTATTATGGTTTCTTCTTCTCTCTTCAGGGTGACTATCTAGCCGTGGAGACTATTGAGGGGCAGATCAGGCTCAGCTGGGATCTAGGATCAGGGAGAGGCGAGGTCACGCACCCCTCCAACCTGTCAGCTAATCAGGATTGGTATAGAGTCAATATAGAAAGGTGAGTCAAGATCGCACATTGGGTACAGTCATTTCTTTGTCAAACACCCAGTTGATTTTTCTTTATTGCCCCCCCCCCCTTTTTAGCCATCCTTCCTCTATGTAACTTAATTTCCCCCTTCTGGCCTTTTTTCTCTCTTTGTCTCTATCTCTTTCTTGTGGTCTTTGTCTCTGTCACTTTTTTTTCCCCTTTTTTTTCTCTGTCTCTTTTTCTTTCTCTCTCTTTCTCTGTTCCTGTCTCTGTCTTTGTTTCTATCTCTGTCTCTTTCTCACACTGTTTCTATTTCTGTTTTTCTTCTGTCTTTTTGTCTCTTTCTCTGACTTTGTCAGTCTTTCTCAACTTAAAATTTTCTGTTTTGAACAGGGGAGAATATAAATTCTAAAAATGTCAGAATTTGATGCATACATGCAAATGAAATGATCAATTTCCACTGACCTTTCCTTTTTCAATCCCACAGGTTTGCAAACACCGCCTCTCTGAAAGTGGAAGATTCTACCCAAGCCAAGAGCTCCAATGGGACCACTGTGACAGGCTTCTCACCAGAGGGCAGGAACATTCTGGAAGTGAGGGAGGACAGCAACCTTTTCATCGCAGGGGTTCCACCCACTTTTGATGTATGTACATTTACAGTTCATTAGCATTATTTAATTCTCCTTTATTCATCCTCCTCCCATTAGGATTTGGATTGAGAGGTTTAAAATTTCTGAAGTCATCATCATTAAGTGTTTTGAATAATTTGTCGCATCATTGCAAGAAATGCGCCCAAATGTATTGCGCACAGAAAAGCTCTTAAAAATATGCATTTTTAAAGCTCTTCTACTGAAAATCCATTGGCACTCTGACTATTGATTTTAGGGTTATTGTTAACCATCCTTCTGGATAGGTTGGATGAAATCCTGAAGCGTTAACAGCAACTTTTCTTCTTTTATTTGATTTATGTGTGAGCGTTTTTGCATCATATAAGCTCGTTTCTGCGCTGATGCCACAAATTATCGCATTGAACCATTTTATTAAAGATGTTAAAGATGATTAAAGACCGAATAAAAAAATAGATAGGCAACAAATTTGGGGGCTTCTCCGAGAATCAAACCCAGGGCCTCTTGCAAGCAAAGCGAGAATCATACCACTAGACGATCCCATCCTCGTCGCCATTGATTCCTGGACACGCCCCAAAATTTGTCGCGATATCGAATCAAAGAATGGTCAGATAGGCAACAAATTTGGGGCTTGTCCGAGAATTAATTGATGATAATGGGGTTCTTTATTTATTACAACACACTATGAATAATGATTTCTCTTCTAGAAATTTGTGTTGACTAAGGATAGTTGTGTTGTGGTAGTGCTTTCATCTCCTTGCGTTCTGTTGCCCAGAGACATATCCACTGGCCAATGTCGCCTATACATATAACACATTGTTATATGATTTCCATTGCCTCCTAAAGATTCCTGAATTATCCACCACGTCTTTCAATGGCACCATAGGAGAGGTCATATTTGATGATGTCACAATTGGACTGTGGAACTTCAAGACCTCTCAGGGACCAGGCGAAGGCAGCTTCAGAAGGTACGACCCAATTTTGTGCAAATCTGTGGCACCTTTATGTGCTGTAGCCTGTAATCACATTCCATGTCTGATATTGAAAAGTTTTTGAAAGTGCATCTTTTTGTTAAATCAGTATGATGCCCTATCTTCAATTCATCATTATAATATTAACTGTAGTGTATCTTTTAACATGTAAAAATATATGCAGTTTATTAAGGAGAGCTTTATAAATAATAATAGCAATAACAATAATCATTTTATCCAGTTTTGATTTTAAAGGTACCTATTTTTACAGAGTTCTTGAATGTGTTATTCAAAATGTTCTTCATTTGGTGCACCTGTATATCTTTGTTTTGATTCTGTTTTTTTTAATGGGATGGGAATATGCTTTATTTTTTGTAAATAAAAAAATAAACAGGTTTTCGCAGTTGTTTAATGAGAAAGACACCTTTGTCAAAATAGCACCCTGCAAAAAAAAAAAAAAAAAAAAAAGAGTAAAAAATTAAGAAAATGAACAGAAAATCAATCACTCGAAAAACATTTTCTTAACTTTTGACAGCCCCATCACCACAAGCACTGCCGAACCAGGGGCCTACTTTGATGGCACTGGCTATGCCAGGCTTAGACAGCCCCTTCTCTGGGATCAGTACATCAACTCACTTACCTTTGACATCAAGACGCTGTCGGAGAATGGGCTGCTCTTCTACAGTGCTTCAGATGATCAGGTACATGAATGAACAGTTCAGAGAATTTAATTCAATTCGATTTCGTTTTAGTAATGTGAAAAATACAATGCAGTAGTCCAAGGACTTACAGTTTACATAAATTTGCATTAAAAACAGAACACTGAAAAACAAGCGAATTATTGTAACACTAACAGTAAATACTTCAAAGGTATTCATACTTCATAAGAACACTTAGAACAATGACAGTAATTAAATGAAATATTTAATAAATAAGATATCATGCATGCAACAGAAGAAGCTGTCTGTTTGATTATAAAATGCTGTTTATTCATGTTATTGTGTAAAGCATAATGGATTTTGAAGCACAAAGGTTAGAAATGTAATTTGAACAATAAGATTAAAAAGCTCATGCACAAATTTGCATTCCTTGTGTTTTGCAGAGTTCCTTCTTGTCGATAGAGATGGAGGCTGGGCGTCTAGCAATCAAGCATGATCTGGGTGAGGGGGTTGGTATCCTGGTCTCAGAGACCAAGATCAACAATGGAGAATGGCATGCAGTCAGTATCAACAGGGTCAGGCAAATGAGTAAGTGTAGTAGAAGTGGTAAGGTAGCAGGTCAAAAATGTATATTTAAAATGAAGTACATGTATGCTCTGGGTTGTGGGGTTGGTATCATAGTCTCGGAGTCCAAAGTCAACAATGGGGAATGACATGCCATGAGCATCAACAGGGTCAGACAATGAATAAGTGTACTAGAAGTAGTATTCTGGCACATTAAAAAAGAAGAAATAAGTATTGAGAATGTCTCTTGTCAGAATCAATAGGAACAGGTGAATTAGTCGGGGCAGTAGCAGTAGTCATGTAGCAGCTGTCAGATCAATGCACTGTTTTGCAAAGTCTGGCAATAAATTTTGTTCTGTGATATAGGATTGTTGGTTAGGAATACACACAAAAAAAAATTACTCGAGATTCATTGTAATTATATTAATCAACTCTTGAAGTTATGTGTTTTTAATGTATCTCCTTCTTTTCTTCAACTCTTCAGTATTCACATTGAGTATAATCTCATAAATTCAACCTACATACTTAAAAAATATATTCATTTCATATGTCAATGAAATAGCTTTACAATTACTCATTCAATATGATGTATTCCAGTGATAAATGACTTTCACATCATAAAAGGAAATATTGACTATATAAATACAAAAGGTTAACAAATCTTTCCATTTCTTCTGTAAGAAATAAAATTACCCCTTTTTGGTAAAGCAGTACTGCAAATATCCAAAAATACAAAACTTGAGCTCAACTAATCAAAATACTTGGGTTTACATAGCACGTGCAATATCTGCAGACTATTTGATAAACTGTAAAGTATGTGTTCGCGACTGTTCTCCACCCTATGGAAAGCCCTTACATTCTATCGCTCTGTGCTTCAGGTGTGTCTTTATAGCGAACCGCACGTAGACTTGTGACAGAATGACCATGGGTGCTCGAGATAACAGTTGCTTTCAGGCTCGATGTCATCGACGCTCTGTCGAACTCAGTGACGTTACATGTAGCTCGTCTAGTAGACGAAGGATCCCATCTCAGTGGTATAGGACAAGATATGTCCTGGAACCCAGCTGCCTGTCTGCTGTTAAAACATATATACAACCTACGAGTCACAGCATACAGGTTTACCCAATAATTCTCAACATAAATATATACATTCATGAAAATTTTCCAAAAGACTGCTTCTTGCATGTATAAGAATGAATCAGAAAAGTAATATTCATAACCTCGTCTTCTTGCCCACTCCTATCACATATAGATGTCCAAAAATTGATCCAGGGTAATATCTCAAAAAATATAATCACCGAATTTCATGATGATCAATATAATGCAAACATTTCTTGGCTATCAAAGCCCTATACATATTTCATCTTCATTTAGCGGTCCAAATATAAAAAAAATATTCCTTTATTATATTTTCAAGTAACTGCACACTAAATTATAAAATTAAATGTCTTCTTTTCTCCAATGTGCCACAGAAAAATATCAATTATCTATTAGCTTATTTGAGAAATATTTTAGCCACACAATTTATTCTACACAAAATATCACCAACATTGAATCTTAACTTCTTTCTTTCTGATAAAAATGCAAATATAGTTTACTAATTAAATAATCCATTTCATTGGTTTTCCGCTAAAATGCTAGAACTCTGTGTCTTACTTCATGCAAATGAAGTTTGATTCCTGTGCCACGCCTTAATTTGTGGCATTACACTATATACGAGAAAATAGGATAAATCATGGAAAATTACTGCAAAAAAAAACAACTTACTGGTCTCAAAATCATGATGGGAGCTGTAGAAGAGTCTTCTGCTGGCCTGCTTTGCCCAGATTTTCATAGAAGATGGCACCAAAATATGAAGTTAATTGCTGCGCATCCTATCTCCTCTCACACTCACTCAGCACACAGGTCCTGCCTTGACCAATGCTAAAGTTGCTCTGCCCAGTAGCTAACTCATGCAACATACACCAAGCATACTTGCTCAGCTCTGCATAGCTCATTGCACAAGGTATCACTGTCCAGCACACATCACTCACATAACTCTCCCATTCAATCCGTGCACTCTGCCCTAAGAGACTATTGTTCCTTTGGGTCTGGTAGTAATTGCTATTCCCTGATTTAAATTCCTGGTCACTTTGTGACAGCAGCGAAGCAAGGTACACCTGAAGGAAAACACGATTCGTGAATGAATTCTTTAAGACTAAAATCAGGCATGGCATGAGCATGCAGTCTGTAGTAGAGAGGATGTCCTCTCAAAAGTAAGTAGCCATAGTAGAAGTACTACTAGTTGAAATGAATTTATTTATCGTACAGTGTGAAGGAAATTACTTGTTTACTGGTGTGTGGCACGTCTTATCCTTTCAGTGATATTCATCAGTGTTGCAGATGATCGATCCTTGTCTATTTTTCTTATTCATTCAGACAACCTGTTCATCAATGGAGCCAGTGAGGGCATGGCCAAGTCACCAGGGGCAGAGGTCAACCTTCAGGTCACAGGGGTTGACTTCGTTTATGTAGGAGGTGTTCCATCAGACTTCACAATATTGTAAGTCTACTTTCATTTGTTATTGTGCGTCATACATGACTGACCATTGCGTCATTTATAGTAATAAAAGAAGTTGTGGCGCAAGGTCAAGAGACATATGTTGAAGAGCATGATGAACATGAAACATTTGTGGACAGATCACAATTAATGATGCATGCACTATCATGTACATATATGATTAACAGATTGCTGACTCAACTACATACATTTAGAACTGTTTAGCCATTGTTTTTTATAGGAATTTTTCATGTATCATGATATGAATGCATTTATTTCTGACAAGTGGGCTTCTTGAACCAAAAGTTTGTGCTTTCATGTTGTTTCTTCTTCCTTCAGCCGTAACGTTACTAGCCAGAAGTTCCGAGGATGCCTCAGGAAGTTCTTTCTCTTCCGGTCTGGCTACCCTCTGGTCAATCCTGGTAGCTCGTTCGGGGTCACTCATGGCTGTGTTGAACAGGTCAGTGAAGAATGACACTGTATTTGGGTGTAAAACCAAAAAATTGAAATAATTTGAGGATTAAAACACTAGATTAGCAATTTTGTTCTTGATATCTGTATTACATGAAGGCCACTGCACATTGTATAACTGGACCGCAGCTGGATTTTGAGAGGAATGGCAGTAGATTTAGATTTAGGAAGCATTTATACTTGTAATCGTATATCACACTCATCAAATGCAGTTATAAATGGTGTGCATTGGTTTTTATTCTTATCATCTCTACCCTGTTCATTCAGATATCCCATAGCTGCCACCACTTTATGTATTTCTTTGTTTTATTTTAATACCTGTTTGTTTCAATTCAGTTTTGCATCCCTTCACCAGCATGTACCTTGCTATTCAGTCATACTCATACTCATACCATCACGTTGTTATTGAAATTGAATTCAAAATATTTATAGATAACTGTAACATGTAGGAAGTGTCTGCAGTCATTTCAACTGATACCAGCGATCTCCGACCTTAACGGAGGAAGGATA
Organism: Echinometra lucunter; assembly: GCA_029962745.1. Classification (NCBI taxonomy): domain Eukaryota; kingdom Metazoa; phylum Echinodermata; class Echinoidea; order Camarodonta; family Echinometridae; genus Echinometra; species Echinometra lucunter. Next base: position 2,837,427 of record CM057164.1, on the reverse strand, counting down.
CAAGAGAGAGAGAGAGAGAGATCAGTTCTAAGAAAAACATCCTTTTGATATTGAATGAAAAATATTGATAGATAACTGTGACATAGAAAAACATCCTGTTATGCTGTTGTTTTGACAGTCTTCTTTTAGTCATAGGAAGGAAAATGCTCCGTCACATTGTTATTGAAATTGAATGAAAAATATTGATAGATAACTGTAACATGATCAGTTCTACAAAAAACATCCTGTTGAAATTGAATGAAAATATTGATAGATAACTGTAACATGATCTAATATAGTAGATTTCCGTCTTGTTATTCCATAAAGGAGCAAAAAAACCTTGCATTAAATTAAATACTGCACACATTCTTCTGTTCGTTGAAAAATTGTTCACACAGCCAAGATAATAATATCTTTGTTTACAGTTATTGTACTTGAACAGGTAAGTGTATGAAAATGCTTGGCTCCTTAGGCGAGATATCAGTGTATGCTTGCCAATTCTACCCCAGGTGAAGCATATCGATGCTTTTTGAGGGAAAAAAATTCTGAATGCTGATGCTTCTATTGAAATATTTGGAAACTCAGCTAAAACTGGAGTAACAGTAGTCTGCATTTTGTATTATCAAAGAAGTACTTTGAAAATTCAACTTTGTAGTCTGCATTTTTGTATCATCAAAGAAGCACTTGATAAATTCAATTCTAATTATTCTTTTTTCATTAAAAAAAAATATAGACTCAGCGTAGCGTAGGAATGGCAGGTTTTGGCTACGTGGCATTTCCACCAATTCCACTTTCCAGAGAGACAGACATCACAGTCACCTTTAGGACCCTGATGCCGAATACTACCATTCTGGCAGCGGGGGAGGCCCAGGGAAGGAGACGGAGGGACGTGGATCCTGATGCAACTGATGTAAGTCATTTCAATAGAACCCATTTAGTGCAAATCAAGAAACAGTCTTGTAATCAAGGATTTAATGAAACTGTCTCGAAAAGGCCTCCCCCATTCTGGCAGCGGGGGAGGCCCAGGGAAGGAGACGGAGGGACGTGGATCCTGATGCAACTGATGTAAGACATTTCAATAGAACCCATTTAGTGCAAATCAAGAAACAGTCTTGTAATCAAGGATTTAATGAAACAGTCTCCAAAAGGCCTCCCCCATTCCGGCAGCGGGGGAGGCCCAGGGAAGGAGGCAGAGGGACGTTGATCCTGATGCAACTGATGTAAGACATTTTAACCCGTTGCCTACTGGAACCAGTTGATTCTTGTATTAAGTCCATGGGAGTTTGAGAAATTAGTAGTCAACAGGTTAATAATAGAACCCATTAGTACAGCGCAAGAAACACTTGTAATCAAGGATTTAATGAAACAGTCTCCAAAAGGCTAAAATAAATGATATTTTATCTTTCTTTTTAAATTCCACTTTGTAATTTGACGGTGACACGACATTTGCTCCGGCGACATTTGCTCCGCCGACAACTGCTCCGAAAATGACGACAAGTGCTCCGCGACAAGTGCTCCGTGACATATGCTCCGCCGACATATGCTCCGCCGACATTTGCTCTGCCGACAATTGCTCCGCCGACAATTGCTCCGCCGACATTTGCTCCGCCGACATTTGCTCCGCCGACATTTGCTCCGAAACGACGACATTTGCTCCGACGACATTTGCTCCGCCGACATATGCTCCGCCGACATATATCCTCCAAAATGACATTTGCTCCGCCGACATATGCTCCGCCGACATATGCTCCGCTGAATTATTTCGACGATAATGTAACAACTGCCCCGTTCCTTTTCTTTATAATTTTCACTTTTTGTTTATTTTTAGAAATTCTTCTCCTTCAATAGAAAAACATATTTTTTTCAATTTTTCAGTTCAATGTTTATGTATTTCTACAGTATATTTCCGTTTTTCACATTCAACATCAAATGCGCAAGATCATGAAACAGATTACCCTTAAAATCAATATATCAAATAAATAAAGTTAGTGATTAAGATATAGAAAGGACGGACGGACGGACAACCCGATAACATAATGCCTCCGGCACCTTTGCAAACTACTTTGCAGTTTGTTTAGATCTACTCTGATTTACTATGATTACTCTGATTACGTAGATTATTTAGAGTGACCTATAATGATAAACATGATAAAGGCATGCCCTCAAATTCACTGAATGGTGTCGTGGGGGCAAGGTTCAAGTGTCGTGGTTTCCAAAACATTTCGGTGGAGAAATTGGCGGCGAGGCATTTGTCATAATCATTATCAATTGCCGGAGCAGAGTAGAATTATTATCAATTTATTGATGATTATAATTAATTCGGCGGAGCAAATGTCGTCCGAGCATATGTCGGCGGAGCAAATGTCGTCGTTTTGGAGCATAATTCGGCGGAGCATATGTCGGTGGAGCAAATGACGCCGGAGCAAATGTCGTCGTTTCGGAGCAAATGTCGGCGGAGCAATTGTCGGCGGAGCATGTGTCGGCGGAGCATATGTCGGCGGAGCAAATGTCGTCGTTTCGCAGCAAATGTCGGTGGAGCAATTGTCGGCGGAGCATATGTCGGCGGAGCATATGTCGGCGGAGCAAATGTCGGCGGAGCAAATGTCAGCGGAGCAATTGTCGTCATTTCCGGAGCACTTGTCGGCGGAGCAAATGTCGCCGGAGCAAATGTCATGGAACCAATTTGACAAGGTGTGCTACAGCAAAAAAAAAAAAGAGTGTTTCACTGTGCACCCTAAAGTGGCCATGTATGGAAACTTTTTTTCTTTTTAAAACTTTCAAATGAGTCATGAAAATCTTGAAATTGTGTTCATAGTGAGTTAAGATTTTAGTGGACCTACAAATGTAATATGATATTCATGTTCACGAAGGGAATTGCTTTTTATGCAAATCATGGTACTATTCTGTACATCCTGCTTTAGTAAGTTTTACAAGCATTCGTATTCATGAGATTTTTTTGTCATACATGCACATGACACTACAGATCTCCTATGCTATTGGTTTGCTGAATGGACGGGTCATTGTCCAGATCAACAACGGTCAAGGTAGACTGACCTTGAAGTCCAAGAGAGCAGACAGCCCTTACAGTGATGGTGCTGCTCACAATGTTGTCCTTGTGAAGAAAGATAAACGGTAAGACTCTCTGCCATGTTCTATTCAAATCTACATGTATCTTTGTGGTGATCCGACATAACGTACATGTACATGTATGCTTCGAGGGCATGCTGCCCACAATGTTATTCTGGTGAAGAAAGATGAACGGTAAGACTCTCCGCCATGTTCCATTCAAATCTACAAGTATCTTCATGGTGATCCAACATAATGTACATGTATGCTTCGAGGGCATTTGCCTCAAAAGTCATTTTTGGTGAAAGATACATGTGTATGGTTCAGGTTGGGGTTGCCTTATGGTTTTTGGTAAGGATAAGAATTTTGGTTAGATTGCTATATAATGGTGTTTGGTTCAGGATTGAACTGTAATTCAACCATTTAAAGAATTACATTTACTGTGGGTTGCATATGAGTTAATGCCCTTCTGGCTCCAAACAGACAAATTGATACTGGAGTATGTGTAGTGCAGCTATCTTCATGGCATTCAGACATGGTTAAATGGTCTTGCAAATAAAGTCTTTACTTCTGTTGAATTAATACTGTTTCATCCCAACAAATACAAGTAGTGATTTCATGTTGTCTTAATTGCTAGAAAGTTTGAAGTTTGGTATATAAACAAAGGAAGAGCTGTTAGAAATATGAACCACTCTTGACTGAATTCCACAAACACCCCTACATGCTCTGTTATTTTAAAGAAATTATATAATAAAGATGTTTAGTATTACTGGAAAAGGTAATTTTTTATCTTAGAAATGAAGTAATGAATAAAGAGTAAAGGTGCTTTCACACATGATGCGACCATGTGGTAACACACTGTGGCGCCACACTGTTTTGTCTTCACACATGATGGGACTTTGTGCCACCACATATGCTAATGAAGGCGCATTAACGCGTCAACTCTCAATAAGAGCTCATATTGTCAAAACTTGCGCAAGCAATCTTATGCCAACAATTTTTGCGCTAACTTTTTAGAAATTTGATTGGTGCACATTTTTTGTATATCTAGGCAGCAAACAAAAGTGTGTCCTGCCTCGGCGACATTTTTTTGTCGCCCTATACCCCATAGGCTTGTACACAAAAAAGTGTGGTGACACAGCGTGTTACCACACTGTCGCATCATGTGTGAAAGCACCTTTAGGCACCTTATCGATAGTCAGAGCCAATTTAGAATGCAGCCTGTAGCGTCTTTCCCCCAGCGTCTTTTCCCTCCGATCCTCCTGTTTCTCAGTAGACAAAACAACGGGGGATCGGGAAACGGATGTAAAAGAACGGTCAGGGAGAAGACGATCAATGACGCGGAACGAGACTTTTGATAAGTGGCCTTTTGTCTATGATGTATGTCTCTGATGTGTGTCTATGGTATGTATGTCTGTGGTGTATGTTCATTCATTGAAATCTTTTTTTTGTCCCTCCAGTGTAAATCTGATAGTTGATGACCGTCGTGTTGATACAGGCCGTCTGTCTGGTACAGAGCTCTACATCAATGCCATGTCACCCTTCTATATCGGATCGACTGGAAACCTTACACTCAGTCCAGAATTCTCTTCACTCCCAAGCTTCTCAGGGTGTATTGAAAACCTCATCGTCATGAAAGAGTAAGTCATAGAGAGTACTTAATTGGACAGGTGAAGGCCCTCGGTTCAAACCTTAAAGTGATTACACAGTGGTAAACAAATTTTTTATATATGATCGAGAATAGAATTCTGAGAAAAATAACACTAAAAATTTGATGATTGTCAATCGAAATCAATGCATTTTGGCTAATTTTCTCGTAAAAAGTCAAGAGCTAACCCCAAAATTTGAGTATGAGGTATGACGTAAAAGTGGGTACCCAGCTTCGCGCATTGCAGTTGTGCTGAACGCTAGACTGTACAATATGTATTATACATGTACCTTGCATGCATTTTGCTAGAATTGCGCAACAAGGTACCCACTTTGACGTCATTTTGACGTCAAAGTGGGTGCCCAGTTGAAACTGGGTTACAGATGAGGGGTCAAAAATATCCTGAAATCTTAGCACATTTGGGGGTTTCCTTGGCAACAAGGCTTTTAAAAAAAACTTTAGGCAGATGATTTTCTGCTAATGAAATCATGCTCTGTTAAAGGAACTAACATTGTTTCAGCACTTTAACAAGGCACAAGTGTCCTTTGCTAAGCTAAGACACCAATCTATATTTTCTAATCCATATAATCACTAATCTATATGTTAAGAAGGATAAATTAAAAGCCAGGAATTTTAAAGTTGGGGAAAGTATGATGTTATTATCAAGATATCTGCACTTTTGTCTGACACTGCAGTCAAAGGGGTAAAAAGGATCTCGAATTTCCAGTCACTTGTATATTTTCACTGCTTGTGAAACAAATGATGATGTTTTTGAACTGCTTTTTTCAGGGCTTCATTTTTACACTGATAGCATATAGGATCATGCAGCTCAAACTTTTTTAAAGTTACTCATTGACTTGCAGTGTTGTGTAGTAGTGACTTTACATGTTGTATATCATGTAAAAAGACCTTGCTACATGTATGTTCTAAATTCCAAGAAACTTTTTACATCCCCCATGTTTTCCTATCATAGCTTTTGCTCACATACATGTAAGGCATTCATTTTTTGGCAGAAAGTGTAACAATAATACTGCTGTCTATTAACAAAAAGAAGCAACTCTGATCTTTTTTCAAAGCTGACTTTTTTTCTTGATTTGGGGTATTTTTGGTATGCCCTTCATCGTAATAAAGAAATTCAGGTCACATGACCTCCAATTTCCCTAATATAGACATATCAAAAGGAGGGGGTTCTGTAGATTTCCTCATAAAACATTGATACGTTTTCTTCGTTTGTTAACCCATTCGTGACAGAGGTCCACATTTTTTGGTTTGGCCCAATATCTTTTGATGCAAAGCCCTGAAAATCATACCAAATACATGAGCAGAAAGAGCAAAAAATTCTACACAAACTGTGCCCATTTTGGTTGCGTCAATATTCGTTGTTTGATGCTGCAATTTTTGTAAAGGAAAATAAGCACTTAAATCCATAAATTGGCAATGTGATAGAAGGTTTAAAATCACCGTTTTCCCCTGCAAATTGGAAACTTTTTGACTTCTCATCATAATTTCTGTCAATTTATATTCATTTCAGATACATGACGTTTTATAAGAAAAATGTAGCAATAAAATAAGAATGTTGGTGTTGCCATTTTGAAGAATAAAAGCTGATCAAATAAGGCTTTAAATAATTCCTGTCACGAATGGGTTAAGAAACTCATTCTATGGAGTTGCTTCCTTTTGCCATTGTATAGCAGAATACCTATGTTATACCTTACAAAGGTTTCACCATCGGATCTTCCGTGCAACATGTTGATTTATTTCTGAGAAATGTTTGCTGTACTTTATAGGGAATCTCTGAATGTTTCAGATTCAACTGATTCAAATTTAGGCTGAAAAATATGTCTCAGGGAATCTCTGCAGTCTGACTCATAACAATTAGGCTCATTAGTGGCATAAAATAAGCCAATTTAGTTCAGTTTCAGTTTCAGTTTCAGTTTATTTTCATATTTCACATAAATGATGATACATGCATGCAAGTGAGAAATAATACATAAATATACATATGAATGACATCATAAATAAGACGATTCATAATACAAAGGTGGAAATTGGAACATACGAACATGTAAACCTTAATATATATACCATGAGCTTAAGACAAATTGATTTAAAAAGTGAAATATGAGGGAATCTAATAAAAAGCTGAGCTTGTAATTAAAGTCATCATGGACTGAAAGAATAGTTTTAACTAACCTTTGTTCATCAGATTTGTCATGAAGTGAAATACTTTATCCTTGTAAAGTATGACTGCTATCATGATGGTGATGCTATTTGTTATGCTGCCCTCTGTGAGTTAAGGAAGAACAATCCAAGACACACGTTGATCTGCATGTATAAAAGAACTTACAGAAGTTGTGATTCTTATGTCATAGACCGATTGGGTGGATGGTGGGTGATGCTGATGATTGATGCTGAGGGGATGGTTATACAAGTACAAAAGAGAAATCAACTCAACACTAGATACAATACTAAATGAAGCACAAAGTACAACACAAAATACAATGATAAGGATTGTAATGCAATAAGTGTGTAATGCCCTTAATATATGTAATTTGTATCTAGAGAATTCTTCCTACATGTGTGTTGGTTAAGAGGATTAATGCCTTACCAAAGAGAGAGTTCAAAATATCCAAGATCCCCCTCCCCAGCCAAGTAACCATTTATTACACCTACATTATAGGCCAAGGATTTACAGTAATGAAATACTTCTCAGAACTAATTACAAGAGCAAACTTAACTCTCAACCAAGCTATTGTCTGGAGAGAGAGAGAGAGAGGGGGGGGGGGGGGGGAAGGGGGAGATATAGAGAGATACATGTAGAGAGATAGATAGATAGCTGGATACATATTGATAGATAGATATATCGATAGATAGATAGATAGATAGATAGGTAGATAGATAGATTGATGTATATATATATATATATATATGTATATAGAGAGATAGAGATAGATAGAACTACATATAATTGCACCAGCAAGCTTAACTCTCAACCAGGCTATTGTCTGGAGAGAGAGAGAGAGAGAGGGAGAGAGAGAGGGGGAGATGAGAAAGGGGAGGAATATAGATGGATATAGAGATAGAAAGATAGAGAGAGAAAGAAAGAGAGAGAGAGAGACAAAAAGAGACAAAGAGACAGAGAGATAGAGACAGAGAGAGAAAGAGAGAGAGAGAGAGAGACAGACAGACAGATAGGGAGAGAGTGCAAAATATCTAAGGAATTTTTCCCCAGCCAGGTAACCATTTATCACACCTACGTGTACATTTAGGCCAAGGATGCACATTTGATCAAATACTTCTCAGAAAAAAAAACTAATTACCTCAGCAGAGAAGCAGATTCCAATTAAACGTTAAGGGATCATTGACAGTACACGTAGGCTCTTGTAGATACAACCGGGGGGGGGGGGGGGGGGGGGGGGGGGTGATTCACAAGGACTAAGATTGACTGAAATTGTATGGCAGGCTGTTAATGCCACTAGTTGCTCTCTGTATTCCTATAACATTAATCTCTCAAGAGAAGTGCAAACTGTGGTTGCAAATCGGCAGAATATACATGTACTGTACATTTTTTCTGTTCAAGGAAACAACACCCCCCCCCCCCCAAAAAAAAAAAAAAAAAAAAGAAGAAAATTGCAATCACAATCAGTATCCAATCCTTTGAAAGACTGATTGTGAGAGCAACTAGTGGTATCAACTGGCTGCCATAATAAATGTGATTTCAGTCAATCTTAGTCTTTGTGTAACACCCCTGGGAGTATTTAGAGAAAGCTACATTTTGGAACACATTGAAATTAGCCCTGACGAGAAATTAACGTGCATTTTCATGTTCAGTTTGGGAAATAAACTGCATTTGATTTTGTAATTTGGAACATAAAGTAAGATGTTAAGGAATAGATATATGACAAATACTGGCAAATACTTCAAACCTGTATCAAATTCCATTCTTTAGGCAGTTGAGTTTCATATAGCATGCATTGTTTGAACCAAAGTTTTTCTTAATTGAAGCTTCATGTGGCTATCGCTTTTTGTCTTACTAATTGGGTCTTTATCATATTTTTCATATACTGTGAACTGGAATTTGTTTATTTTTCATGCTCTTGCCAAATTTTTTTTTTTTCCCTGCACTGATGTCAGTAAAATCAAAACTCTTGACTACAGTGATATTACATGAATTGATTTTGGGCTTTTGGAAGACACTGATCTACATATTATGCCTTTCTCCACAGATTGATCTCAACTGTGTAGTTAAGATAAAGGGGTTGAGATCAATGTCAAAGTTGCGATCAATTTGAATCAATTGCAACTCTTTGTAAGATGGGACCCTGTTGTAGTAAATGCGTACCCGGTAGGAAGAAATTCCTTGAAATGCTAGAGTGCCATAATAGCAGCAATACTAAAGTTGGGGTAATACCAGTGGAGCACTAGGAGTGTCAGGTGTGATAGACATGAGAGCTATATAAGAAATCACAATTATTATTTGTTATTGTTATTAAAACCCATAACAGTACAGAGCTTTCTTGAGATCTAAATTAATCATCTTCAATCCTCAAATTGGCAACACAAATTATTTTTTTCCACATTTATGTAGCTTGAAAAAAATAAATATGGATATAACATAAACCAAAATGAAATATAATTGTAAAATTGAATCAGAAATATGAATATATCATAAACCAAAATGAAATATAATTGTAAAATTGAATCAGAAATTGCCAATTTGAACACAGAAATAGTAATCATATATTATTCACTGCATTGCCAACTTAAAAAGTTTAAGGATTAGTTACACTTAAACTGCTCTAATTCGAGAATGCCACACCATACAGCGATGAAAATGGGCTCAAATTTGTCAGTGCATTTTTCTCTTTCTGCTCATGTATGATATGTACTGCCCAACATTCTGGACCAACAGATAACTGCAAAAACGTCTCCTAAAAGTGACACTGTATGTCTATGGGTTGATACATGTGTGTCATTTCTTTCTTATGTTAGGTTGCTTGGCTTCGAGAAAGCAGCCAGCTTTGAAAACGTAACGATAGGAACGTGTGGACCCCTAACAATACGTAAGTCGATTTTAGATTATCATTATAGCAACAAAAAAAAGAGGTTCAGATTCCGGGTTAAGTGTACATGTTTGAGATTACATTTTTTTTTGGATGTCAGCATACAATTTTATTACAAAGTGTTGGAATTTCTTTTAAAAAATGGATTTTTGTACACAGTTGTTTTTAATGACTTTTTTTCCAGTTTGATTTAGTGGTTTAGTTCACACTGTACACTGTAGGACCTCATGTTTGTAGGGGTACTTTTGTCAGTGTGTGTGAGGTTGGGGGATGCATTTCCTACTATAAACTGAATGAATTCGGGCAACTGAATAGCAGGACATATGGGAGAAATGATTTTATCTTCTTGTCATATTCTCTTTCCCTTTTTTCTTAATTTCTCATTTTTTTCACATGCCCCAAGCCCTCTTGTAGTTACGCCTCTTACATTATTCTCTTTATAATTCCTCTTCCGGGTTTCCAGCTCAGCCCACATTAGCTGCCACTCCCATCCCACCGGAGGAGCTAGAGACCCTGTGCTACAACCCCGGGACTCCCTCTATGGCCAACACAGCAGGAAGGTTCGGTAGCGTGGCAGGCAGTCATGTGGCGTTTGAGATCAACCCTCAGGAAGTTGCCAAAGTGTAAGTCAGAAATATTTCAGCCTTTTGTGATGAGTCATGATGTTAGTGATATTGGTGTTGGTGATGTTGCGATTTTGTGATGGAGTACTTGCTGGGTGTGTTATGAACATGTTGGAATCCCGTTTGAAGATATGTTTATCACCTGTATGGTGGTCAGTCATATCTTTGACTGAGGTTTTGAGACATTTGAGCTAGGTTTTTGAAAGTTTTGAAGATTCCTTCCAAGGACACTATTTTTTTATAACTCAGAATACTTTATATCTTGAAGGGTAATGACTTCTTCATATATATTTTTGTGCATTTCCTGTTTTTCCTACAAAGTGTACAATAACTACATTTCTGGGTGTGAAATGCAGTTATATTTTTCTTTTTTGAATTATTAGTGTGAAGAAATGAGTGAAGGCAGATTAGTTAGGAATAGATAAA
>CM057164.1:2694622-2826122 GCA_029962745.1 Echinometra lucunter | reverse complement strand
TTGAGCATGTTGGTTCAGACGTTTCTCATTCAGATCAATGCATTCACTGCTGTCGCGGATTCATGTAGTGTGGCGAAGGGTAATCTTAAACTGATTTTTCGACAGCATTTTGAGTAACTACACCAAGGTCATGCCAGCAGTTACGTGACCATCTAGCCAAAGCTTATTATTGCATTGTCTAATAACTGTGCATATGGCATTGAAATGATTAAACCTCCCTGCCTCCCAGTACCTTTAGATTAGTTTAATTAATTATCCTCCCATACTGATCACTGCAGTATAGTGCAGATGTCCCCCCATAATACTTAATTTAGGGAAGGAGGGTGCCAAGGGAGTTCCAAGGGAGTGCCTACGTGTACATCTACATGTAGGGGTAGGGGAATCTGAAAGCTCATTGAATTAACCCATAGAAGTACAGAATCCTAAATCCTCAAACTGGCAACAACAATTATTTTTTTTTCCATCCTTACATAGTTTGAAAAAAATAAATATGGATATAACATGAACCAACATGAATTACAATAGTAAAATTGAAAAAAAAAAGTTGCCAATTTGAACATGGAAAGAGTGATTATATAATATTCACTGTGTTGCCAATTTAGAGAGTTTAATAATTAGTTACAATAAAATTGCTCTAATTTGAGAACGCCACACACTACTTTATTGAAAATGGACTCAAAATTTTCAGTGAATTTTTCTCTTTCTGCTCATGTATAATGTGTAATGCCCAGCATTCTGGACCAACAGATGATACTGCAGAGGCGTCTCCTAAAGGAGACACTGTACCTCTATGGGTTAAAGTGTGAATAAAAAAGTGAATTTAATGACAAATAGCCCGGTCATTTGGGCAATTCCACGGTAACTGACATTACCAAGATAGAGTACTAGTGGTATTGTTTATATTGTAGTTTTGTGTATGATACTTGCTTCGGCTTTTAATTACTATAGATAAATAAGTTGATAATAGGGAAGAAACACATGGACAGTTTTTATCCCAAACTGCATTTCTTATCACACAGCAAGCGAAAATGTGTTGGTAACCGATGTTACGCAAAAAGGCCATGGAAAATGATGGTGTAGAATCAAATTTATATATCTCATGTCTCGGACTTGTAAGGATTATGTAGTTCATTTGACATTACACCTAGATTCCTGGGAAGAGATGTGCAAAATAATGAGCAATTTGAATAATTTGTTTTAGTGCCATGAAAAATGTTCTGAAGACATGTTGGTAACTGATGTTACATAACTGACGTTACACTAAAATTCAATGTAGATTTTGCACATTTCCATTAGTGTTTCACTCATTAACTACCCGAAATCTGTTAAAGTAATCCATTAAAATCAACTAGATGAAAAAAAACTGAGAGAAATGACTAAATATAAGAATAAGAGGCATTTAAAGCACATTTCCCTGACCATGGACCCATATTTGCAAATTTTTGTTATCCTGCGTAAGAAGGTCGAATTGCAATTTTTTTTATCTTAAATGTTTATTTGTAACAAAAAGAAGGCCCTGTAGTAATTTTAGATTTTTATTTGGAATTAACAGGGCACAGTGCGACTTCAAATTTTGAGCTCTGTGTCCCATATGTTGTGGATGTGCCCATTTAGTGATGATGCAGAACAAAATTTTAACAGTAACCAAACTTGTACTGAAAGTATATGTTCAAGACTGCACGTATATGATTGTATTGTAATTTATCAAAGGTAGGGGATCTCTTTTGCAGCCCCCCAATTCACCTTACCTTCTTAGCTTGTTATATTGTAGAGGTAGGTGATTAAGTTCTCTCAAAATAACAAAACTGTAAACTTCTCATGAATGGGAATACATGTAAATCACTAAATGGAAAATAAATTTCAATTAAATTAATGATGCGCCTACATACAAATTATGTGATGGGATATCCTTTTCATTTCAGTGATGTACATACAGTGTAATACATGCCAGCGAACATACATACAGCGTTATGCCCAGCACACATAACGTGCACCCATACACAGTGTTATACACAGGCCGATCCTGGGGTGGACACACATCTGTTCGATATTTGAATTCAAACTGTTGTAACAGTTCAGAGGGATTGGAGATAGTTTTTCATTTCTTTGAAAAAAAGTTGCAAAGCCTATGACTACTGGTATGATATTTCATACACATGATCATATGGCATACTGTTTGACCCTTGTAAGTTTCATGAAGTTTCCAAAAAATTGCGAATGGGATCTCCTTCTTTGAAACATCATTGACACATATCAGTATTTCAAAAACGTACACACAGTAATAGATGTATATATTATATAATCCCAAATAAATCATGTAATATAAAAAATGATAAAATAGGAGATATTTGTCTCTTTGCCTTTCTATGTTCAAATAATAATTGAAATGCATTGTGAATAGTGAAAAAACTTTTTTCTTCTAAAAGTGATTTTACTGCCAGCACTGCAGGTTAGGCTTCACAAACATCAATCGATTGAAGTTCACACATTTCTGTTTCACTGGTCCTAATATTTATTTTCCTATTCCCACGGTGAATGGATAAGTGATTGACATTTTATTTTGTTTGATAATAAATCATCTTGTGATATAATTTTCTTGTGAGTGGGGCAAAAGTAATGAGTCGTGAACCCAATCAGCAATTTAAACGGTGAAAGTACTCAGCTGAGAACTTATTATACTGTTATTGTTAGCAATCATGGTCAGTAACCATCGGAGTGGTGCCGTGCCTGCATAGGCTTGTCCTCATTAGTCCAAGTATTCCAACTAGCTTGCTGATGCTGGGGAGTGTTTCACAAAGACTAACATTGACTGAAATTGCATTTAACCATGGCTGGCCATTCATGCCACATTTTTTTTTTCACCACGGGTCTCTCATAGGATTTGAAAAATGTGGTCACAAATCTGCAGAATTGACATTATTTATAGTTCATTGATGAAGAAAACAAAAGGTGAATTCTGCAAATTTGTGTCCATGATTTTCACATCCCTTGAGAGACCATGGCATGAATGGCTGGCCATAGGTAAAGACATTGGTTAACATTGCTATGATTTTAAAAAATCTTGGTTTTTTTTTTTTTACTTGAAAATGGGTTAAACATAAGGGTTATAGTGTAAAAATACCAGTCTGAAAGCTTCAAAGTATAATATCCACAGGAAGTATTTTTAAATATAAAAAATGTGAACCAATGTTTGAAAAATATACGAGGGTCGGTTGCAAAGAAGAGACATAAGGAGTGTGCATGCGCGTGTGACTCATCTTACCGTACTGTCTGTACTGGCGAATCATGCTGCGGGAGGCACATAACGGTATTTTCAAATTGAAGCAAAGTGGTCCTCTTAGTGATTGTCTCGTGAGACGAAGGATAATGAAATTGCCGTTTGCGTCTAACTTACACCTTTTCATTCCAAATTATGATTGATTTCAGGGTTTTTGAGTACAAATACAAGTACTCATACACATGTTTCATCCTAGTTTGAGAATTTTTTAAATCAGCTACTCACAAAGTTAGCCAATGCCTTTAAGTGTGATATGAGCCAGTCTTAGTCTTTGTGAAACACCCCCCCCCCCCCCCCCACTGATTTACATTCTCACAGTGGCAACTAGCTCACGCTACTTGGCAGTGAAGATCTTTACAAGTAGCAAGCTCTCCAATTGTTCATCTGTATATGTAGTACAATGTCATTTCAAGGAAGACATTAACAAAGGGTTATTTTTGTTCCTGCATGTGGGAAGGAGCCCAAGCTCCTATCTCAAGCAAAGTAGTGTTTGCATAAAAAAGCCCACTAGGCACTGCTAATACTAATAGTGAGGTGATTAGCCTTTTGAAGACAGTAGATTTCATGTATGAAGTGCTCTTTTTTGAAGGTTATTCTTCAAGCAGGTGTGAATGGCTTGATTCAGGTTACTAGAGACCGGGAAACATAAAACTCTCGACTGCTGCTTTTTGCTGATCGATCGGATATCGTAAACTCGAGTTTGCTCTAACAGAGAAACACTTGCTTTTTCCTGTAATGCTTCATTCCTAGTGAGGGAGGGGGGGGGGGGGACTTTGCACCCTCGCTATTTTATCCAGAAGTGTGGAACTGTCCAACCTCAACGTCAAGTCTGATCTGGCTCATGGAGAAGCATACCTCTGGTAACGATGTTATTCTATCTTGTTATCTTTAGTTAACCCTTTGAATGACAGGTCAATGGCCAATTATCGCGCCAATTTCCTGCTCCTAAATGTAGATTGCACGGTTCTGTGGAGAGACACTATGTCAACTCTTTGTCTATCAAAGATACATGCAGACTACCAGAGAAAGCATACCAGATTTAGTTCTTGCTGTGTAGATTTATTCACTGATTTATAGAACACCAACTGGCAACCTCACTGTCTCATAAACATCAGTGTTGTTCTGTAACAAAATGAATACACAAACTGTGTGCTGTCATGAAGTGGAGTTCTCATATTGATTTCAACTCGCATTATCTATTTCTTGGTTTGCCACAGAATTGCAATAATCTGTTTAGTAGAATAGGGTTGACATGACTTGGCTTTCCATAAATCATTGGAAATTAGGATTTGGTTTTGTTTGAAAAGCCAAGTTTAACTTACCAAAGCTTGTTTTGTATTGCCTGCACAGCAAAGGCAAGATATAGGCATCGCTTTTTGCAAAGGTGACAGCAGTTGTGTCAACATTTTGAGAAGTAACTTTCTTTCTTAAATTGCATGTTCAATATCTTTGAAAGTTTTACACAAGCCTGAACAAGGCATGTATATATCACAAATCATGTGAAATAAGTTTCAGATAACAAAGTCAAAGTCAAAGCTTATTGAAGTCAATTCACTTAAATGATCTTACATAAACTTCAATTTTTGAATTATTATCCTCATTTCAAAAGCATTTGTTCAGATTCCATGAAACTTGTTCCTAAGGGTAATCGGGTATCACAAGTCATATTGAACAAATTTCAGGTTACAAAGTCAGCGTCAAAGGTTATTTGAAGTCAATTTACTTAAACTTTGTTTAAATCTTATCCTAAGGTTAAGTTAAAAAAACTACAGCTGTGAAAATTCATTTTTCATTTATTTCTCACAATCGTGAAAATATAAATGAAAGGTGAAAAATATTTTTGATCTCAGGTCAGTGATGTAAAATTGTAGTGCCTGCACACATGTGAAACCAATGAGAGTTCTGTTTACGCAACAAAAGTACAAAACGCATGATCTGATGTATCTTTTTATGCAAGATAGGCATTGTCAAAAACTATACAAGAGCTTCAAGACTGCTCTGGCTAATGGAGACGCATTCTTCCTATTAGGATATTGTTCTATCATGTTATCTTTAGTTAACCCTTACAATAACAGGTCAATGGCCAATTATCAAGACAATTTCCCGCTCCTTGGAGATGACACGATTCTGTGGAGTATGTCGACCCCTCGACTACCAAAGATGCACAGTATGCAGACTACTAATGAAAGTATATCAACTTTAGCCCGTGCTTCAACTGTGTGGATTTATTCACTGATTTATAGAATGCCAGCTGGCAACCTCACTGTCTCATAAAAATCAAAGTTGTTCTGTAACAAGATGAAAACACAAAATGCATGCTGTCACGAAGAGGACTTCTCATTTTCAGTTTGCAACTCAATTCATCAAATTTGCTTGGTCGCTTTGGAATTGCAGCAATTCATGTAGAAGAATAGGGCTGATGCGACGAGGCTTTCCATAAATCAAAGGACATTATGGAATTCATTTTGTTGACTAAGTTTAACTTCTTGAAGCTTGTTTTTTTCCTGAATAAAGTCTTATACAGTTCAGGGTAAAAATGACATTTGTGGAGTGTGTTTTCTCAGGAAAATTTGACTGAGCTATTTGTGATTGATGGATTTATTCACATATATGTACCCTATTGATAAAAATGCAGATTTTCTATGCATTTAAAAAGTTTTCTGTGGTATTTTGTTTTTATCTTTCAATGGAAACCCTTCTCACAAGTATGTGGTTCTGTCTATTGGGTATTCCTACAACTTTTGCAATTTCTTGTGAAGAACTGCAATTTCATGATTAGAACTTTTGATTGTTTTTATATCAATGGTCAACCCAATTATTGAAATGAGCTTTGACTGCAAATTGCCATCATACAGTGCCTATATTTTTGTTGTTGTGAGTCCATGCTTTGATAATGAGATTCATACTAATTTATGTCATTACTTCAAAGTGAAACTATGAAAATTGTTGCTGTAATAATTTTGTTTAAATGCAAAATCATACAACAACCCCCCCCCCCCCAAAAAAAAGAAGAATCTCTTAAGCATTGTGGAGAATGAGGTAACTAACAAAATGAAACAATAAGCTTTGAACTTTGAAACAACAAAATTGTTGTGTAGAAGTATGTGATTATTTCTAGTATATTTCCTTTAATTTGTACAATGCTTGAATTAGGTTTATTCTAACAATTGGAGTTGAGGAAGCCCTTCAAAATAAATTTGATTTTTTTTCTCTCTCTCTCTCTCTCTCTCTCTCCCTCTCTTCTCCCTCTCATGACCGTTTCATAAAGCTGTTCATAAGTTACGAACTTTATGACTTTATGCATGACTGATGATATGTTCTTGTGCTACATGTAAATGATTGAGAATCTGATTAGCACCCAAGAACATGTTCCAGTCGTGCGTAAAGTAGTGCTTAACTTACGAACAGCTTTATAAAACATCCCCAGGTTTGTTTCATATAATGATATCAGCTTAGTGTAGGAAAGTGACCAAGCAGAAATTGTTCCAGGAGCACATGTTGTAGAACCCCCTTGGACTAGAGACTGAAAGAATTTGGTATGAAGGTGTTGCCTCATTGAAAGATATATAATAATCATGGGATTTCATGTGAAAGGACCTGTTTTCCAATGAGTTATAAAAGATTGAGTAGTCTGTAATAATTCGGTGTATAATGTACTTCGAGGTTTTGAAATCATGAAATTTAATAAGAAATCTATCCGAATTCTTGGTGATATCTTCATGCACTGCACGCAGGAATGGGTACATGGGACTTGGCATGAATGCGCAGGACTTGGCATGAATGTTTGGAGGCTGAACACCCAAGCTGTTTATCATCAAATTTCATACATGAGGGAATTTGAATGACATTTCTTTTAAAGATAGATTTTGATTATGATATTCTTCCACCCTGACATACAAGAATTAGCAAGCTTACACATTATTTCACACCTTTCTCCAGACTCCAGCTTCTCTCTAGAGAGTCTGATGTGTCTTGACACGTCCTGACTGGTGATTGGAAACCATTATCCAAAATTAGCCTTAAAATTGTAGAGGTCAACGAGCAATTACATGGAGAATTTGAGCCTCTCATCCCAATTAAACCCACATTGAGCATCTGTGCTGGATATTTTAAGAAAGTGTGATGTGTAAGAAGGTGAGGAGAAGGTTAAAGAGAGAAGATGGAAATAGGAGGAGGAGCTAGCACCAGTGTGTTGTGCTGCCAGAAGTATGTTTATTGTATTATCTCATGCCTTTCCAGCCGGAATTTGTGTTGTGAGGTCTTTTATGGCTACATAAACTCTGAATTAACTGTAACTGGGGGTGTTTAGAATCCAATATTGCCACAGAAGATATGAAGATATACTGCTAGAAAAAGTACTCTGATAAAAGGGGCGTTTCATAGAGCTGTTTGTAAAGTTACGCATGACTTTACAAATGACTTGGATATGAAGTGACAAATGACATGCCTCATATTTTTCCTGACGTTTTAACAAAGTGTGACTGCATTTATAATGATTTAGAATCACTTTTGGCTTGCCATATTCAAGTCGTTTATAAAGCTGTTTGTAGTTTTACGAACAGCTTTATGAAACATCCCCCTGGTTTCCCATCTATAGTGTCACATTAATCTGGTGGCAGCGGTGGGATATAAACCCATGCCATGTCATAGGATGAGAAGTTTAACCCATTGCCTACTGGAACCAAGTGGTCCCTTTATTAGGTCTACGGGAATTTGAAAGTTCAGAAGTCAAACGGTTAAAAATATTTTGTGTTTATGAGTGATAAGGTGAAAATAGTTTTTTGTGAGGTGAAAGATGCAGCTGTTCTAGTCTTTTTTTAAGGTTTGCTGAGTGGAATAGAATGCTACTTCTTACACAGATTTCATCTCTAGAAACACTGAAAAATTGTTTTTATTTCTGATCTGTCATTTGCACATTACCTGCCATTACCCTTCTTCAGTTTTATGCACTGTCTTCATGTAACACTCACAGATAATTATCACTTTTAGGAATGTGGGATATGGAGGCAATTTCAACTCCAGTGGGTGACAATTTTTTGAGATTCAGTGCCCTTGCTCACACTCCAAAGCATGATGTGGAAGGTGAATGGGTGTGGGGAAATGAAGCATATGTGTAACTCCTTTGTAGGACGTGCACTACATTGATCTATTTATGCCAGTATTCTGGGCGATGGACAGGGGGTGTGTTTGGGGGGGGGGAAGGGGTGGAGCTATATCGCAAGGCTACGTTTATGAATGTATAAGAATTTTAAAAGAAAACTGATCAACAAATGACCCTACATGATGCCGATGGGGGAGGGGAGGGGAGGATTCCAGGATGTTTGATACGTTAGGATGCAAAATGAAAATAAGTGTTTTCCCACTGAAGAAGTGGTGGATAGATACTTCCACACACAAGAGGTGCAGGTCACTCTGCAGGTCACTCTGCAGGTCTGCAAAAAAGTGGCTTCTTTCATCCAACTCATATGCATGACTTCGGCTGGCTCTGCATACTTAATGAGTCAGAACCTGTCAGAACACCTCTTTCATTTTGTATAAAAGAGTAAAAGAGAAAGGGAAGGCCTTTTCCTCATCGAGTGGGCTATTTGCAATTCTCCGGATGTGTAAGTGAATGGAGACCTGCTCACATATGATGTCATCAGTGTTGCCAATTTGGAGAGCCGAGAGTAGTTTACTAGAGAATGTAAATTGGAGTAATTTTCTTATTCTTTGACCGATTTTGCTCATTTCTTTTTTTAAATGCTGTTCAAATTTATTTCCTTTTATTGAAATAGTGAAACTTCTAGGGTAGACTTTCCCTTTAAGATTTACTCTCTGTGCGTTCACTGTATTTTTCATTATCAGGTTGTGGGATTGGGAAAAGATCAGACAATGTGAGATTTCTAAGCGTGACACGTTGAAAACATTTATCCGCTTAGCACTTGTTATCTTCTCCAGGGTCTCCAGCTACTGTCAGTATGAAAAGCAGTATAATGTTAGATGCGGATTGAATCGGTATGTCGGTCTGGACTTAAAACCCGTCTGACAATGAATATCTGAATGGTATTAGAGAAAGGGGATTCCACTTCTACCTGTATGTTTTACAGTATACCCTAGGTTAAGGGTCAGATTACATGCAGGTTTAAAGGCATTGGCCAACTTCATTCAAGCAGCTGATTTAAAAAATTCTCAAACTAAGATGAAACATGTATATGAGTACTTGTATTTGTACTCAAAAACCCTGAAACCAGTCATGATTTGGAATGAAAGACTGTAAGTTAGACGCAAACCGCGATTTTATTAGTTTTCATCTCGAGAGACAATAAACCAAGAGGACCCTTTTGCCCGAATTAAAAAATACCGTTATCTGCCTTCCGCCGCATAATACATCAATACACACAGTACGGTCCATACTGTGGTTCACATTTCTAATATTTAACAGTACTTCCTGTGATTATACTCTGAAACTTTCAGACTGGTATTTTTGCACTATAACCCTTATGTTTATCCCATTTTCAAGTAACAAAATGAGATTTTTAAAAATCATAACAATGTTAACCAATGGCTTTAAGTCTTCTAGTCCATTCTAGTCCATTTCTAGAGGGACTCTCTGAATCGTGATGGTTATAAAACAACTCTTGTTTTCAACTTGAACATTATTTTATAGAAAAAATAAGCAGACTTCAGGAGAAGACTTTCAAGATTATACAAAACACTCACGAATCTGGAGATTAAGACAGAAAGATGAATTATGCTGATATAAAAGAGTTGTACACTAAGATTACATAACTGCAATTTTATGGTTTCGGTTTTCAGTTTTAAGGCCTTCTTTGTGTAATAATAATAATAATAATAATATGTAACATTTATATTGCGCTTAATACAATGTTTCTAAGCGCATGAGAAAAAGAGGGCAAAAGAGAAAAAAGTGGAAGAACACATATAAAATACATTAACTAAGAAGAGGATTGCCTAACAAGATGAGTCTTAAGAAGTGTTTTGAATGAGTCTATAGTGGAGGCCTCACGAATGTAGATGGGAAGATTGTTCCAGAGTTTTGGGGCATGGGAAGAAAAGGCACGATCACCATAACGGAGAGCAAGTCAAGACAGGGTAGGTGGCCAGAGCTACGAAACTTAGAAAATACATGCAGTATTTCTGTTTCTGTAAACAAAGATAGTACAGCTGAATATAATTTAGAACCAGAAGAGAAGCCATATTGCAAGTTTTGAACAAAATATTGACATCTTCCCAAAACTATTGAAAAATATAAGTTCTGTATTGATTTTGTACAGTCAGTGCCAATTTTGACCTAAAATTCCAAGTATTTCAGTTTTAACACTACCATTGCTCAGCTAAACTCACTTTTCAATCATAAAACAGTAAAGAGGAGTATATTAGCTTTAATTTGATACAACATTTGAAGTCATATGACAAGTTTTGACAAAGATATCAACATCTTTCAACAACAACAAAAAAATGCATAGAAATCTGAATTTTCCCATTCATTTTGTGCATGCTGCGCCGCTTCCGGCACCACCCCTGCCCTTCCAAATATAAAAGACTGTAATTCAAGTTACATAATACCTACCGCTGTGAAACTTTGCAGACTAATAGCATATTGATATAGCTTTAAGGCAATACCAAACTTATTATGGTAGCCTCAGTGGTTCTGATAAAAATCAAGAAATACTTCAGTTTGAAAGCACAAAATGTAACATCACCACCCTTTTTGGGAGGCAAGTTCATGACACATGACCAAAGAGAAAGTCAGATGAGAGAGAGTTAGAGATGGGGGGGGGGGGGGGGTTGGAGAATTGACATTGGAGTATGAATCTAATTTGATTTCCGGTGAATTGCAGAGTCTTTTCTTTTTTCCCGACGGATTATAATCTATGTTACGGATAAGAGAGGAGGAACATTTTGTTGCGTCATTGGTTGTCTGCAGATTCTAATGCTCTTGTAAGTCACGGATTGCGAGGGGTGTATTCAGGGATCGGGAAAGGGAATGGGTGTTGTGGGGAGGGGGGGGGCTGAAGGGCTGAAGGGGAGGGATTAGGTGTTGTGCTGGGAAGTGCGGGTGCTTCTGTCTTTCCTCTATATTTTGTTTCTTCCTTATTTCATTCTTAATCTTTTTTTCAGTGAAAGAAATGCAGAAAGGACCATTATATTAATTACATTGTTAGTCAACTGAAGTGATTTACAAGTCTATATATATATAATGTTTTGTTCTACTTTGATTTTACTGTTACCATTGTACGAAATATGTCAGTTTATGATTGTAATTTATTTGCTATGCTTGTACATATTGATGTCACTGAAAGAAAAGAATAAAAGAATATTTAAAAAAAAAAAAAAAATAAGAGAGAAAGATAGATAGATACATGCACATGTAATTAAATGAAAATGAAATCCTGGAGACAAGTCAATTGAAAAGAGAGGATAGAGGGAAGCAATTTTAAAAAGTTATATAAAAAATGGGTTACAGCGCAGCTGAATATATCTGTATAGTAACTGCTCTATATAAATTTATATTTATCATTTTGCTTATTACAAAATTAAGAAGTTATCAAAGTCTGAAAAGTCTTGATTTACTTTCAGTGGTAATCCTCAAATTGGCAGTATCACTTCAAATGGCAGTTTTTGTGGATAATTCTATGTTTTGTACACAAAATTTCATATTTTCTCCATTATCTCTCAAGGTGCAGCTTGTCTCTTCCTGAACTCAGTCATGGGAAAATGTATTTGACACAATATATGATGAGTTCACTAAGAGACAGGCTGCACCTTGAGAGATAAAACAGAAAACCTGAAATTTTGTGTATAAATCATATGGAGAGTTGTCCACAAATACCTGTCACTTTGAAGCTATATTACCAATTTGAGGATCACCACAGAAAGTAAATTGAGACTTTTCAAACTTTCACAATTTTCTCATTTCGTAACTGATTTTGATTTTACTTTTTTTGAATTGCTTCTCTCTTATCCTCACTTTTCATTAGAACTGACCTGTCCACAATGTTTCCTTTTCCTGTTATGAAAAGGTACGGTTGTAGAAAATGGATAATAATAAATGGAGCTTGATATAGCACTAATAAAGAAAATCCCAGTGTCACGTTTTCTTCAGGCTTGTTTTTCTGAATTTGTAATTTGTTTTTTTGTTATATTTGCCAAGGATGCAAGTTTCCTTATTTTTTAGTTTTTCTTATAGCCACTTCCATATCATGATTGACATTTGGAAGAGCGTATGACTGCTGATACCTACTTTTATATGGATTTGCTGCATACTTGAATTATAATTACCCATTCTACAGATTACTTGACTGTTTAATTCTTATTCTGAATGGTTTCATTTCTAGATATTGGGGTTGCTTTTAGAATCAAGAATAAGACAAATTTGAAATGGAAAGATAGGGGTGAGAGATATTGAGGGTATGAGAGTTCAAGAGTTCAGACACAAAGTGAGGAGATGAGGTGCATTGGCTCAATTGATGAAGCATCTGCCTGTCAAACCCACGATTGAGGGTTCGAGTCCATCCCAGGCTGGGCTCGATGACTGAAGCCTACATGACGGGTTTATGTGCCCCTCCCCTGTTACATACTCTCTCTCAAAAAAAAGGAGTGAACACGTTCATTCTGTTAGGGGGGGGGGAATTTTAGAAGAGAGTGCATTTAGAGTGAATTAACAGTGAATTAACAGTAAAAATTGTGATATTCACTATTTGAGGGGTAACCTCAGAGATCACTCAAGAATTTTGAGTGATCACAACAGGTCACCCCTGAAAGAGTGAATAAAGAGGAATATCACAGTTTTTACTCTTATTAATTCACTCTAAATGCACACTCTCTTCTGAAATTCACCCCTAACAGAGTGAACCCTTTCACTCTTTTTTTTTTTTAAGAAGAGTAGATACAGGTTGTGCTGTAGTGGAAAACACTTTGTCCCTCGGATAGGAAGTTAAATTGAGGCCCTGTGTAGAGAAGAGTCACCCACATCCTTTGTATGTTAAGAACCCAGTGCTCTATTTAAAGAAGAGTAGGTGAAAACCCTGTGTAGTGGCACACTGGCACTTCTGAGTCAGTTATACCGGGAGGAAAGACTCGAGGGTTACAGTGATTATAAAGTTCATTTCCCCACTCTGAGGCATAGCTGAGTCAGTGACTTAATAACAAGAATGATAAAAGTACAGTTACTGGAAATTCAGTATGAATTAAAGTTTGACAGTCATTATCATCTTGTTTACCATCTTTTCCTATAATGATGCATTTGATTCTGATTATTTGAGCTTAAATTATGTTTTTTCTCTTTTTCTGCAGCTTCATTTGTGAATTTTGGGGTTTCTGTTTGCATAATCTGTGATATTGGGAGGGAAGAAGGGAAGAAGGGAGAGAAGGAGGGAGGAAAGGAAAGAGGGAAGGAGGGGGAGGAGGATGGAAGGAAAGAGCAAGAGAGGAAGGAAGGAGGGAAAAATGGAGGGGATGAAGGCAGGGAGGCAGGGTGGCAGGCAGGTAGGGAGGGTGGGTGGGAGGGAGGGAGGGAGGGAGGGAGGGGGAGAGAGAGGGAGGGGGAGAGAGGGAGGAGGGAGAGAGAGGGAGGGGGAGAGAGAGGGAGAGAGAGAGAGAGAGGAAACAGGAATGAGATAAAAAGAGGTTAAAACTTCTTATGTAATTGTAATAATTTTCCCTTCCTATCCTAATTTTGTATGTACATGTAGAATTATGGACAGATGAAAGATAATGACAAGTCTGCATCAGAGATATCAGATCTAGCATTGATATACAGATAGCATATTCAATGCACCTGAAACTAAAAAGTGACCCATGGTCAATCAAGATGCAAACAAGGATTGACCAGCCACTGTCTGCTGGTCACTGAATTACAACCAGCAACTGTCCGCGGGTCACTGAATGACCAGCACTTCCACAAATCACTGAATTAATCAGATAATGGATACATGTCCTCCTAATCAGATTAAAATCACCCCAGAGTACTGAGTCAACAACAGATTCCTTTGAAGTTAGGATTGTCATTTATTGTGGCTTGTCTTTATTGTTGAATCCATCAAATGGTTACGAAAAATGATTGCATCCCAATTTGTTAAGTGTAATATTGCATAAGGTATACATGTTTTATATTATGCTTTAAGATTTTAATTTAAGTGATCATAATGATAATTAGTATTATTATTAATCTTATAATGGACACATTAGATTTAGATCATTCCCAAGTGCTGGGTTGACACACCCAGAAGATTCCTTTGAGATAGGCATCATCTTTTGAAGACAATTACCTCCATTCTTAACCTGCTTTCATACTGGGTAAAATTTGTTGTATGAATACGACATGTAGTTTATACATCGTATATAAGACAACTTTTTTCTGTCTAAACATAGTATAGATGTGACGTCCCATCTATATGGTGGTTGGGCAGCGTATGGAAATAAATGCTTGCTGGAGATGTTGTTCAATTTGCAAGACAGAATTCACGTACTATTTTGTAAGGCGTTGAAGTGCCAACACAAAAAAGTTCTGATAGGGTTTGAAAAGCATCTGTAGTGCCCAAATGCCAAAGTGCTTTGGCAACCTGTTTTTCTTCTCTAATGGCACTCTTTATTTGGGTATGATTTAGCCTTTTGACAAGGCCTCGTGACTTAGGTTATTTTCCACGCCGCGCGGTGACTGTGATGAGACTAGCCGGCGATGGAGAGATATCAAAAGACCCAGGGTGAACGCACCCATCTCGAGGGATTTTGGATTCTGATGAAGACGGAAAAGCATGAATTATTCATGAGCATGTTGATAAGCCAGCTTTGGATAAATTGACCAGTCTGCACCGTCGATGCTGATGTCATGTGACCAATACGTTCGCTTCACTCAGTGATGCGGAATTCAGTGATACCCTCGCTGATTGGCTCCTCCCCTTTAGGGTAGCGATTCGAATGGGGAACAATGGTTAACATAAGAAATTCCAACCAGGTTACTAAAGACTCTGTGGCTGAGCTCGCTTTCACCCAGGTTTATGCGATTAGTCTCCTTTTAGTCGCCCGGCGTCTGATATAAACATCACATTAGACACAGAGCCTTGTCTAAAGGCTAGGTATGATTATGACTGAAGTGTGGTTGAAGTTTTGTTACTAAGAAGTAGAATGTTGCTCTACTCATTTGGAAGTGCATTGACCATTCTGAGTCACTGAAATTTTGTTGGGCATTTTCTATCCAAATTCCTTGCCTCTGTCATATCCATATCTGCCTGTAAATACTGGTGACCTCTTCAGTAACTAATAACATTACCGTTTGGAAATGTAATTTTAGTCGATGACGATACCTACGAAAAACATTGACCATAATTGCGAGTCAGGTGATGACCTCTTATTAAGTCATGCCTCTGATGTGTCAAATGTAATTTCATAAGTTCTCTTATTAATTGGGTAGATCGATGTGATTTCATGACTGATTTGCTGCAAGATCATCATCAGCATAAAAATACCCTTCCTCCATTTTCTGTCCAGTAGGTCTGACAGTAATGATTCACGTTACAACGAGTATCACAACCTAGTGCAGTGTCACTTTCTAAGGAAACACAATTTGATATAAAATGGGCCAGCAAAGAACTAAAAAGCTGTGAAAGCGACTGCCGTCTCGTTGATTTGCTTTGATTTAATTTGATTAGGCCAAGTAAATTTTGATTAGTAGTATCTCGTCCCCGCCTGCTTCCTTCTTTGCAGCCGCCTCCTTTCTTCTGTTATTTGATATTTTGAAAAAAAATCCACCACCGGTAATGGGTCTCAATTTAATTTGAAGGGAAAAGCACACTATAGCTTACAGGGGACAATATTTCATAGTTCATTTAGTACCAAAACACTGTATGAAATTGTATTTAATGGGAAATTGGATGTAAAAAAAAAATACATTCTTTCATGTAAGATTATCTAATGTTACTTTCCTTGAATTTTTTTTTTCTTGAACTCAATTTTGCTTTGAAAATATTAAATTCTCTGAACTGCTAGATCTAAGATCAAAGATAACAAAATTTAAATGGTAATTGCATTGTAGACCTATGCTTTTGACCTAATGTGTGATGTTTTTTTCTGTCTTTTTTATTTTGTTTAATATTTTTATATACTTCTCGTAGGCATATCACTCTTAACTACTTTATCTTTTAGACTTTGTTAACCTGTTGACTACTGAATTCTCAAACTCCATCCGGCTCCAGGAGGCAATGGGTTTACTAAAACAAATTTTCAGTAAGCGGCAGGTAGACTTAGCAAACTGTTTCCCCTCAAGCTGTTGACAGATGAGTTGAGGCTTACACCTCTTCAGGACATATTTATTTTTTATTTTATACAAAGAGGAATTTAAGTGGTTTTGAGGTCAAGGAAAAAATGATCCAATCTTACAGATCTCTCTCTCTCTATCTTTTATTGGAATTATTTATTCGTTGCTAGTTAATTTCTTGCTTTTATAATGAGAAGTACAGCTTTTTAAAAAAATTGTTTTATTTGGTAAATAATTGTTTGAAAAACTGTTCTAAGTTGTTGAAATTTCATTTGGGTAAATGTCATACCTTGTCATTTTTTATGCCTCCACCCACCGAAGGTGGTACCGGAAGCATTGTGTTTTCTGGTTGTCTGTCTGTCTGTCTGTCTGTCTGTCCTTTTTTATGTAATCTTGATATCTCAAGAACTGTTTGATGTATGAACTTCAAACTTGGATTTAACATGTATTACCATAGGAAAATGATCTGAAAAGACTTTGGGGCATTCAGGTCAAGGTCAAAGGTCAAATTAAAATTTGTTAGATTTGTTAGCAATATATTTCAACTATTTGTACTCAAACAAAGTGACGAGGCTTTGGGTTGTTGGGTCAGAGAGGTAATTAAAGGTACTTGCCATGTTTCAAACAGTTCGAGCTACGAAGTTAATTGAATATAGTCAGAGTCTGGGACTGACTTAAGACATGGCTCAGAATCTAACCTGAGTCCGATCAGAATCACTTTGTAGACGAAGACAAAGAGCTGATCATGGATGTTACTGCTAGACCAACTCCTACTTCTGTAGGTAAAGTAGTGTGAATTTTAAAAAGAAATTGTCTGAAATGTTGTACAGTGACTAAATCTGCTCTAAACCACTAAGCAAAAAATGAAGAGCCTTGGACATCAATGAGGACATGTTGGACTACACAAAACAAGTGCCATCATAATCTCAGCATACACGCAGTACATGTCCCAAAGGACTTGCTTCTGCTCATTAGATGGTTTGATTGTTGGGTGTTGTCAAGCTATTGCACTTTCTTGAAATAGAGGCCTATTAATAAATGTAGTTGAGAAAAAAATCATTGTGTATAAATGCATAGTTTTGTAAATATCATGTATAAGAAGTGGAAGGAGAAGATCCAGACCCCCAGCTCGGGGGGACGGTGACCATATAATGATCCAACCACGGATCCAGGATTTGGAAATAGAGGGGGTGTAAATGGCAAATTTGAAAATAGAGGGGTGTGGACAACAATTTTCTTTGATATAGCTATATTAACATGTATGTTCGATGTGTGATTTTCAAAAATTAGAGGGGGCACGTGCCTATTGCTCCACCCACCACCTGGATCTGCCACTGTCACAACATAAACGATCATAAACAACAACAACAACCACAAAAGCAACAGCAGCGACAGCAAGAAAATGAAAAGCTTCTATAGGTTTTTTGTGCCCTTTATTGGGGATAGAGTGGATGGTCATATAAACTTGTTCATATGGCCCCATTTCATAAAACTTGTTATCAGTAACAACTGCCACATTTCTAAATGACAAATTTGCTCTCATCCAATCAGATGCATGGCTTACAGTAGCTTATTACAGTTACTGCAGCTTGTTCTTGATGATACGTTTTAAACAGGGCCTAGATGTATAATGACTTCACATCTTAAGCAGATTGATTCCCCTACCAAATTTTGTGTAAGGCAGGCATACATGTACTTTGTGTGTAAAAGAGAGTTGATTTGCACGACAGTCAAGGTGTTTCTCCTATTACACCCCTGTTAGAATCATCAGGTTGTAGTCAACTGCTGATGATTTGATTTCTTTGTCACTGTGCTGCAAACTGAAAAACACAGAAAAAGCAAGAAAGAGAGGAAGTTAGAGAGAGATAGAGAAAGAGAGAGAAAGAAAGAGAGATAGAGAGAGAGAGATAATGATCAGAAATCAAGCTCACCCGAATATATGTGTATAAATATATATCTCTTTGGCTACACTTGAAGGTTTTATATAAGTTATTTCCTTAATCATGCCTCCTACCACACATTTTACTAATTTTAAACATAATAATAATGATAATAATACATAGGATTTCTATAAGTCTTTTCCATTTTGATTAAATGCTCAAGGCGCTTTAAAAATTTAAAAAAAAATTGAGATAGAAAGAGATGTAATTCTCACATTTCATAGGCAGTTGTTATTTCCCTTTTCTTGTTTTCGTTGTTTTGTTTGTTGCCCATTTTAGATACGATTGCATTATGTCTCATATTTTTGGAACTGAAGGAAAGAAATAAAATTATAAGAATAGAACACATAAATGAAAATAATAAGAGAAAATTGAAGTGCATTTTTATTAAGTTATGAACTTATTCTTAAAATTCAGTTACATGAATATACCTGGCCTTCAGGCATATTTACATTTTACCTACATGCAAGTTTTGGTCAGAGGTAGTAATTTTTAAATAGGTTTACTCTGTTTATAAAATTTTCAATTGCATTGTAAAAGTTCAGAATTTATATTCAAAAGAACAACAAAAAGTGCCCATATGCAGAACATATTCTGCAGTCATTTGCATTTTAATAGTTTTAGTGGGTATTAATGCTGAAAACAACTTGAATAGAAAATAGGAAAATAGAAACACTAAGTCTTATCTTATGGATTTCTGTTTTTATAGTAGAGCATTATTTTTTAATTCATGGTTTAGAGTCCATTTTGATATCATACAGAATTCAGGGAAAACAAGAACAGTACTGGTGTGCTCCAATAATACATACCGGGTAGATATATGTACTATTTTATTTACAATCGTATTTACAAGTCAAGTCATGTCTTACGAAATGTCATCATTTAAGTTTTATGATATTAGCATTTTTATGAAATTCGGATTGTTGAAATAACTCTATTTTTCAGATGTTAGACATTGCTTCAGTGACCTGACCATGAAACTTTAACCAGTTGAACTCAGGCTATATGGTTTATCCATCAGCAGTGTAATGTGTTCTTTTTTATGTAGTAAATTGATTTAGCATAGATTTTGTAGTCTAACATTAATTTGTTTCATTTTCTTTCCAGATTTCAATCTTCTTTCAGCCAGAGTCTATTCTTTGGCAAGTCTGTGCTTACATGTACTTAAATGTAACATCTGGTGTGGATAATGATGATTAGGTTCTCTCTGTGTCATAATAGGATGCCCCACTTATCAAGGATATGGTAGAAATAAGGAATCCAGTCTAATCAGTCTATTTTCTTGGTGATCACTGGAAGCAGTTCTGGGATCCATCCTTAATCGGTAGTCCAACCTACAGATCTGAATTTGATATTCCTAGCTTCTCTCGGCAAGAAATTGGCATAAAGTTTGCAGGCAGAAACATGCCATAGTAACCGCAAACCGACTTTCATGTTTCCCATTAACATGTCTTCCTATTAACATGCAACACATGACGATATTCTTAATGTTTAGACTTATTAGTCTTAAATGGAAGTGTTTTGATCAAGTGAGAACTACTACATTATTTAATTTCATATCACATTTGTCGCACAACAATAGGTACATATCCTTAATAAAGAGATTACATTTTCCCCCTTCTTATTTCAGTCTTTTCTATGTTAAAGTTCATGCACAGTTTTGGTAGCAAAAAGAAGATTGGCATGAAACTGATGAAATGATATATAGTCTCACATCGTGCATCTTGTATAAATGTGAAAAAAAATGTGAGAGATCATGTGATATTCCATTCATGATATCCAGTGAATTTTTGGTTTAAATAATTGAAATGAACGTAGTGTAATGGTCACATTGTGCCGTAAGCTAGGACACCTGCATTCTGACCGCTCCCCACACAACGATCACAGTACTTTGTACACCAATTGTGCAAACATAACTCTCATTGGTTTTACACTTGCGGAGGTCTGTGTGATTTTACATCCTGACCTGAGGTCAAAAAGCATTTTTGCTCTTCATTTGTTTAATATACAACTTGAGGAGGAAAGAATTTCACAGCATCTTAGTTTGGTTTTATCTTGCTACTGCATAGCTGAAAGCAAAGATATCTGATGAAAAGTTTTTGAGGTCACCCAAAACTGTACATAACTTTTAAGATAGCTCTTGTCCACTCAGCACTCTCTTCAGTGGCTCAGAATCATTTGCAAGATTCACTGATGCTCTCTGTTCCTTTAAAAAAACAAGCACTTCTATTTTTTCTTGTAGCAAAGTTCCTCATCCCAACGACAGGTTCATTTACTAATGCCTCTGGGAACTGGGTGGTCCCTATATTAATGAATCTGTTGCTGGAGGAATTCTTTCATTCTCATAGGCTTAATACAGGGGAGACCCAGTTCCATTTGCGAGTGGATTAAGTGTATGGGATTGAGATCAGTAGTCAATGGCTTAATGCTCTTTAAAATTATCTCTTGTTTGTTCATAACTCACTTCTTTGTAACAAACTCTATAGGTTTGAATTTGGTACATTTGACTTGTGACATTCAGCAACGCTTCTCACTTAGTCGAGTTAACACACCTAGTTCCTTTGAGAGTCCACAGTACAGTTAATAAATTGTGTTCTAGAAGTACACAAAATTTAACACAAGCTGTTAATACACTAGGGATTTGTGATAGGCTATCCTTAAAAGGATGGAGATTTTCTATCTTTACAGTGCAAAAGTTTCTTAAAAGCTTTCTGGAAGTCCCTGTTGAATTTGGTGTATATGATGGGGTTGAGCATGGAGTTGAAGTAGCCAAGCCAAAGGAAGATGCTTTGCCAGGTTCTTGGAACATAGCATGCCTCTCCACATAGTGGCACAATGAGCGCATGGAGGAAAAATGGCAGCCAGCATACAAGAAAGGCTCCTGTGACGATCCCAAGTGTTTTTGTTGCGCGATGCTCTCTCGCAGTAGCCATTGCCCGTCTCCTGCGTTCACGCTCTTGCAGCTGACCGGGAAGGGGACCTGAGGATGAAAGCAGACTATGCTGAGAAGATGGATTCTCATTTGCATTAATCTCACGGAGCGATAGTGAGGTGAAAGTTACCTGGTGCTGTCCTGGCACTTTCAGTGAGGTTACACATGTAACCTTCTTCATCTCCTCACCCTCGTTGCGTTGATTCTGGAGGTTTGGAGCTGAGTTTGTAAGCGTGGTTGGAGATAATGCTGTTCCATTGAAGATTTTTCCTTCATGATTCTCTGAAGCGGGATCGCATTTGATCATAGGGCACGCTTTCATTTCCTCAGAATCTCTCCGACAGTTTGTCGTTTCTTTGTAATTCACAGCGCTGCTAAATGGTTTTTCCCTGCTAAATGGTTGTCCACTGCTAAATGGCTGTCCACTGGTAAAAGGGTTTCTGCTGTTGAATGTCTTGCCACGAATTCTCTTACGTGCTTCAAAAAATATTCTAACATAGACGATCATCATGATTGTCATTGGGATAAAGAAGGCACCAAAGGTTGAGAAGATGGTGTAGGCTATATTCTGGCTGATCTGACAAGTATTTGAGTCAATGCTGTGGTTGCCACGCCATCCGTACAATGGAGAGGTAGAAATGATACTTGATAGGAACCAGACAAAAGCGATAAGGATAAGCATGGTCCGTGTCGTGCGATACTTAGGATACTTGACAGGTTTTGTGATGGCCCAGAATCTATCGAGGGATATCATGCAGAGACTTAGGATACTGGCAGTGCACAAGAGAACGTCGAGTGAGATCCATGCATCACAGAGGATAGGACCAAATATCCAGATGACAACTACCTCTTTTGTCAAGCTCAAAGGCATCACCAGAATAGCCACCATCAGGTCAGCCACAGCCAAGGACGCTATCAAGTAGTTTGGTGGTGTCTGGAGTGGTCGGTGTTTGGAGATGGCTGTGAGCGTCAGAGCATTTCCGAAGATTGTCCCAATGATGATGACGGTCAGGCCAATGCTCAACAAAATTGTGGTTACCGTGATTTCTATGGCTTCCTCTTCGGTCACATTATTCCTGACAGCCCATGATAAGCTGCTGTCAGGTGTTTCCATATAGTCGATAATTGCAGTATATGTGACAGCTTCATCAGAAACAAAATCTGCCATGATTAAGAATAACTGTCCTAGGTGATGCTCAAGTCCATTTGCTATAAAGTGACCAAAGTGATATTCTGCACCCGTTTTTAAAAATTATTGATGCATGTCCCAAGAGCTAAAAGATTGTTTTGTCTCCCAGCAGGATGTTAGCATGCTAGTTCATTCTCACAATCAATCTGAAGGTCATTGACTTACGCCAGCTGTGGTCTTCTGCATAAGTGATGGGTATCATGCGTAGAACCTCCAGAACAGTGATATTAAACACTGTTATTTCTCGGAGATAAGAATGGCCGTTGCAGTGACTTGATAATCCCCTTTGATCGAAGGGTTAGCGATGTATATACTGCTCCATAAGTACATAATTGTCTTTGTTGCTTGATTTACTTCATTTACCTGTAAGTAATCAGGAGAGAACAAAAGAGAGAAAAAAGGAAAAACAGAATCAATCAAGGATATTGATTATATTGTAGACATAGAGGGTGAAAGCTTCATGAGACAGATTCCATTACTGGGTGTCCATGAAGAGTAAAGCATCTCAAACAGGCATATTTACTTGTGGAATGGTTTGGTGACAGAATGTGAAGTCTGAAAGGGGACATAAAGGCAGTATGAGGTGTCGTCTTTCTTATTGATTATTGACCTTCTGTTATAATTAACATTTGTAAATGGCATTGAAACCATACCAGTCTACACTTCTGAGGTCAGCAAAAAAAGAAACTGACAAAAATCAAAACAATATATATTTCAAGTATAATGTCTTATTGATCTTAAATGGTAAGCTATTAGACAGCAATTACCCTTTTCCCACAATCCATATTGTAAGTATGGCAAAAAAAATATGGAAAAACAAAATTCATGTAAAAAGCATCCTATTAATAAGCAATTTAAAGTTGTATAGCAAATTATTACACTTTGTTTCTACAACATGTATTTTTGTCTCGCCCACCGGAGGTGAAGGCGAGACTAAGGGATCCAAATGTCGTCCGTCCGTCGTCCGTCCGTCGTCCGTCCGTCGTCCGTCCGTCGTCCGTCCGTCGTCCGTCCGTCGTCCGTCCGTCGTCCGTCCGTCCGTCCGTCACAAACGTTATGAAAGATAACTTGGCAACCGTGACTCACTTTTCAACCAAACTTGGGTTGTAGATGCACTAAGGGGACCTGCATGTTATGGTCCAGTCAGAGGTCACATGGTAAGGTCAAAGGTCATTTCAGGTCAAACGTTAAAGTTTACGTGCAAGACTCTCTTATGACACAAAACTCTGCAACCGTGACTCACTTTTCAACCAAACTTGGGTTGTAGATGCCCTAAGCGGACCTGCATGTTATGCTCTAGTCAGAGGTCACATGGTAAGGTCAAAGGTCATTTTAGGTCAAACGTTAAAATTTACGTGCAAGACTCTCTTATGACACAAAACTCTGCAACTGTGTGACACTGTTCAATCAAACTTGGGTTGTAGATGCACTAAGGGGACCTGCATCTTATTGTCCAGTCAGAGGTCACATGGTAAGGTCAAAGGTCATTTCAGGTCAAATGTTAGAGTTGACGTGCAAGACTCTCTTATCACACATAACTTTGCAACCGTGACTCACTTTTCAACCAAACTTGGGTTGTAGATGCCCTAAGCGGACCTGCATGTTATGCTCTAGTCAGAGGTCACATGGTAAGGTCAAAGGTCATTTTAGGTCAAACGTTAAAATTTACGTGCAAGACTCTCTTATGACACAAAACTCTGCAACTGTGTGACACTGTTCAATCAAACTTGGGTTGTAGATGCACTAAGGGGACCTGCATCTTATTGTCCAGTCAGAGGTCACATGGTAAGGTCAAAGGTCATTTCAGGTCAAATGTTAGAGTTGACGTGCAAGACTCTCTTATCACACATAACTTTGCAACCGTGACTCACTTTTCAACCAAACTTGGGTTGTAGATGCCCTAAGCGGACCTGCATGTTATGCTCTAGTCAGAGGTCACATGGTAAGGTCAAAGGTCATTTTAGGTCAAACGTTAAAATTTACGTGCAAGACTCTCTTATGACACAAAACTCTGCAACTGTGTGACACTGTTCAATCAAACTTGGGTTGTAGATGCACTAAGGGGACCTGCATCTTATTGTCCAGTCAGAGGTCACATGGTAAGGTCAAAGGTCATTTCAGGTCAAATGTTAGAGTTGACGTGCAAGACTCTCTTATCACACATAACTTTGCAACCGTGACTCACTTTTCAACCAAACTTGGGTTGTAGATGCCCTAAGCGGACCTGCATGTTATGCTCTAGTCAGAGGTCACATGGTAAGGTCAAAGGTCATTTTAGGTCAAACGTTAAAATTTACGTGCAAGACTCTCTTATGACACAAAACTCTGCAACTGTGTGACACTGTTCAATCAAACTTGGGTTGTAGATGCACTAAGGGGACCTGCATCTTATTGTCCAGTCAGAGGTCACATGGTAAGGTCAAAGGTCATTTCAGGTCAAATGTTAAAGTTGACGTGCAAGACTCTCTTATCACACATAACTTTGCAACCGTGACTCACTTTTCAACCAAACTTGGGTTGTAGATGCACTGAGGGGACCTGCATGTTATGGTCCAGTCAGAGGTCACATGGTAAGGTCAAAGGTCATTTCAGGTCAAACGTTGAAGTTTACGTGCAAGACTCTCTTATGACTCAAAACTCTGCAACCGTGTGACACTTATCTATCAAACTTGGGTTGTCGATGCACTAAGGGGACCTGCATGTTATGGTCCAGTCATAGGTCACATGGTAAGGTCAAAGGTCATTTCAGGTCAAACATTAAAGTTTACGTGCAAGACTCTCTTATGACACAAAACTCTGCAACCGTGTGACACTTATCTATCAAACTTGGGTTGTAGATGCACTAAGGGGACCTGCATGTTATGGTCCAGTCAGAGGTCACATGGTCAGGTCAAAGGTCATTACAGGTCAAACGTTGAACGGTTAAAGTTTACGTGCAAGACTCTCTTATGACACAAAACTTTGCAACCGTGTCACACTTTTCAGTCAAACTTGGGTTGCAGATCACTAAGGGGAAGTGCATGTTATCATTCTGTTGGACTTCACATGATAAGGTGAAAGGTCATTGGAGGTCATATGTTACAGATGTTTTCAAATTCTTGAATTTGCTTTTCCTCTGTCATTTCTTGTATTTCAAACGTTAAAGTTTACCTGCAAGACTCTCTTATGACGCATAACTTGGCACATGTTGCTGCAATAGCAACCAAATTTGGGTGATAGATGCACTAGGGGTACATTCATGCTATTGTGCTGTCAGGTCACATGGTAAGGTGAAAGGTCATTTTAGGTCAAACTTTACGACCTGCAAGACTTTCTTGTGACATCAAACTTGGTTAGGGCAAGGGATGTACTTGGGGAAACTTTCGTGTTATTTAGCCACGGGTGGGCGAGACACAATCTTCCTATTGGCTTGTTCAAGTCAGCAGAACACTTGAGAAAAACAAAGTCAAGTAGAAATGTGCAATTTATATGAACTTTACTGTTAGTAGTAAGTCATTTTCTAATTTGTATATTTGTGTTCAGAAAAGCAATCAAGAAAACTGATTTAAAATGTTAAGGTATTAAAAAGTAATTACAATCACCAATTTAAAAATATGAGGTCAGCAAAACAATTATGAAAAACGAAATCTCAAGGAAAAATTTTGTATTGTACTATTGTTCTAGAATTTAAACGCTAATGCAATTTATTTCTGTTGAACAAAGCAATTATTTGTTCTGTTATATGAATGTAGAATCCATGTAAATCAGGGCCCCATTTCATAAAACTTGTCAATAACAACTTGCAATAACTGTCATAAGCTACTGAAATCCATGCATCTGATTGGCTGAGAGCAAATTTGTCATAGAAATGTGGCAGTTGCTACCAATAACAAGTTTTATGAAATGGGGCCTCGATTTGAATATTACAAAATATAGAGGGAGAGACTGTGCGAAGCTGACAGCTTTCGGATTCTAAATTTATCAGATTTGTCAACCATGAATGAAATATTCAACAGAAGTTATACACCAGTAACAAATTGTTGTCGTAAAACTGCAACAATTGATGCTAAGATGCTAATAGGCATCGATACTAACTGAACAAAATTTATTCAACAAGTTTTGCATGCTCTTGTTTCTATGGTAACTCTAAGAGAATTCCTGTGGGTATTATTGTGTGTTATATCATACAGTGTTAATCACAATATATCTTGCATGCAATCAAAAAAAAAATCTCCTAACATATATCTGTTGTCAGGTGCTATAGATGTGATATCTGCATTCTTAAAGAGATTATTTAAGCATTCGATTTTTGTGGCCCCGGGATGTACATGTAAAATTGTTTCTTTAAGATATTTTTCATGTTAATAAGTTCATGCTCCAGCCAGCCCTGCATTCATGGCACTCAGATCAGCTTTGAAACTCTTTTAATCAGCACGCTTTTTATGTAAGTTTTGCATCATCTGCAATCAATGAGT
Organism: Echinometra lucunter; assembly: GCA_029962745.1. Taxonomy (NCBI): domain Eukaryota; kingdom Metazoa; phylum Echinodermata; class Echinoidea; order Camarodonta; family Echinometridae; genus Echinometra; species Echinometra lucunter. The sequence continues at coordinate 2,799,075 of CM057164.1, read as the reverse complement.
CGTGGAAATTTGTTTTTTTCTGCCCTGGAAAGTCATGGAAAGTCATGGAATTTTGAAAATGTATAAGTGTATGAACCCTGTCAGTGGGTCAAGTTATATTGATTGTTATTTTCAATTTGTAATACTGTAATGTTCCAAATGATAAGTAGCTTAATTCCCAACACGAAAATTGTAATTTCAAGCAACAAGTCAAAACTGAGAAGGCTGACAAGATAAATGTAAATATTATAAATGACAGGAAAAAAAAGTTTGGAGTTATCTTAGCTCTAAACAGATAATCCTCACTTTTCTGTGAATGAGGATTGACCATATCATGGCACATTTTCCCTTTACCACCAAAGATTAGTTGCTAAGAAAGTACTGAATAATAGGCATTTCTAGTTTCTACCACCCCCCCCCCCCCCCAGCCAGAATTTAAGTAGCATCACAACGTGTGAGTCCATAATATCAACCGTACAATCCCTCCACACCTGGTGATCTCCATAATTAGCAACTAACATGGCAACCTCTTCTATACTTCCAAATAGATGCAGGTTACTATAAAACCAAAATTTTTGTTTCTTCAATTTAAAGTCTTAGTTAGAGCAGAAGTGACGTTAATATCACTTAATCTTTGCAGTTCAGGTGGGGGCTGGACAAGCAATTAACTGAGATAACTCTGTATTAATCTCTGCCTTAATTGCAAATGACCAGCTGAGCCTGTTTGGAAAAATACTAGCTTGAAACCAAAATTTGGTGATTAAACTCTGATTTTCGTAATGGGCATAGTTGTCAGGTGGTAATCTATGAAGTTTGTTTCATTTGCTCCTGTGTAGCTTATTAAGTATAGAAACATCACCTGCTTTTCATAATCATTTAGGGCTTGTTTGGATATGAAAGGGGAAGGGGAGGGGGTTAAGTGTACTTTTTGTATACAAGTGAATGGCAGTATGCAACAAAGGATTGTGCTTTAAATGTCTCGCACTCATTCAATTGCGTGTTATAAAATTAAAAACCCGTATTGATTAAAACCCCTGTGGGTTCCACCTCATATTTGAACAGGCCTTTAATCCGTGGACTGCCGAATGTTCCCATTTCCATGGCTTTAATACTGGGTTCACCCAGTTCCAGTAGGCATCGGGTTAAACTCCAGATTCTCATGTCTTATGTAGAGTTGGAGCCAGTGTACATTGTCGCAATAAGACCTTGCCTGTAATACCAATCAATGTGATTACTTTGATGATGAATAATTGTCTGTCACCCGATGGGCTCTGGGGGTGTCATAAGGATCTGGTTTGCACACTTTTCAATTTGTTGTGTTTAGTTTACGTGAGGATCTGACAGATTGGGGATTGATAAAGTTGCAGTGGATAAAAATGAGTATCCAAAATCAAGAAAAAGGAAATGCTCATGACAGAATTAATACTATTAATAGTAAATAATAATGATAATGATAATAATATTAATGATAATAATAATAATGATACATGTAATAATAATAATGATGATAATAGTAATGATGATAATGATGATGCTGCTGATGATGATGATGATGATGATGATGATGAGGATGATGATAATAATAATGATTATTCTATATATGTTTTTTTCCATATCGTCTGTTCAGAGCCAGAAGGGCACTAACTCATCATTTTATACAGACTTAATGCCCTTCTGGCTCCAAACAGACGATATCACATCATAATATAACAGCTCAGGAGGCTTTACAAGTGCTCCGAAATCATTTAAATCATTACACTGGCTTTAGCTGCTCTTGGGGAAGGTCTTCAAAATACCTATGTAAAGAAGATAAGTTCTTTATCATGTAATGAATCTGAATGAGTGAATCTGCAATCAATATTAGTTTCAAAGGAATATTTTAGAAAAAAATAAGAAATTGTGTCTGATAATATCTTTCACACTTCATTGCTAATCTAAATTGATTAATTGATGCACCTGCCCTATTAATCTGTACATCATCTCAGTTACAAGATAAATGAGAGCATTAACCAATTGTATACTAAGCCCAAGGTTCTATGGAAAATGTGTGTTATACTGAAATTAAATTGTGTTTAATGAGTTAAGGGTTGTTCACACATGATCTTGGAAAATGGTGATTTTGTTTCACTTGTTAATGCAATGCCAATGGGAATTAAATGGAGCTTCAAACAGCAGAGATTCTATACCAACTTACTTATTTCTGTATCTAAAGTTACAGAAATGTGGTTTATTATGCCCATGCCATTACAAAAACAAAACAAAACAAGTTGTATTCTACCACATAAATCGAACCCATAGTCAGAGATGCCAACTGTTACTTTCTTGCAGTATTTTGTACTGATTTTTGCCCAAAATACTGCAGGTTTCATGGAAAATACTGTTTTTCTCAAATTGTTTTACTACACATGCAGGAAAGGAAAAAGTACTGTTTTCCCGCCAAAAATATGCCTTTTCAGTCCTCAGAATACTGCAAAGCTGTTTGCAAGGTTGGCATCCCTGCATAGGTGAATTATGCTCTGCAAACTCTAAAGAAACACTGAGTCGTGCGGCTGACAGAAGGGTGTAAACTTGCACGCACATTGTACATTTCGCGTAGCGTGTGCTTAAGCTACCGTCCTTCTGCCAGCCGCACAGGAATTAAAAATCATGCGCGCACATTTTCCAACGCCCTTCTTCCCAACCACACGACGATTAGACTTTGATCTTTTGTGGAATGGGAAGGCATGATTCTTTAACTCGTTGAGCACAATTTGATCTTAGTATAACAAGCATTCGCTATAGACCACAGCCCGGGTTATCTTGGGCATAGAATTAATGGGTTAACCTGAGGGTAGTTTTTCGGTTAGGAAGTAGATTATTATTGATTTAACAGCCCAAATATGCGTAGAGCAATCTATAAAGTGCTTTGTATAGCTCAGCAAAGTGGAATGTGATTGAAAAAGGAAAAACAGGTGCTTTGCAAAATCTGGAGAATTTCAGTATTTGATTTTTGTTTATTGCTCAACAAGGCATCATACTTATGTAAAATGAGACTGAGGATATTTTTGTTTGGTTTTGAAGGGAGTAACTATTGTTTCAGTAAGCCCCAAAACAGCATGGAACAATTTTTCAAGTGCTTTCCCCACAATGCTAGGAAAAAATGCTAATATGCTCTAATTAGAGTTTTTGAAAAAATGGATTAGATTGTATTTGTTAGGGGAATGGTGTAACCATCTTTTTACCCCCGATCTCAAAATGGCATTGATAAGGTATTTTATGCTGTGGTAGTGACAAGGGTAAGGTAATGAAATGATTCTCTATCAACATTGCACATTTGTTTTTGTTTTTGTTTTCTTTATCATATGTAGACAAATGATTTGCATGCATCATGGTGTGATAATAGGTTGTTATTGTTTCAAAAGTCCAAATTTTTCTAAGCATATTTTTAGAGCACTCTAGAGCACAATTAGCGAAGAAAATGCCATTATATGAGATCCATTATGGATTAAAGTTTTTGAGTGGGGTGAGGTGGGCTGAGAAAGATGATGTGATGGGATTTCTCTGTAAATCCCATCACATTGGGGATTGCAAAGTACAAGCTTTGCTTTTTAGCATTCCCCTCCATTTTCAGCATTTATTTATAGAATTATCTTTGAAAATTACATTGCATGAAAATTATTTCTATTATGTGCATTTTGTTAACAATGATATTATTTATGATGTAATTACATTTGTAATATTATGTTGAAAATGGAAAAATGAATGACTGAATGAATAAATCATCTTGTTACTTGCCCACCAGAGAGTGACATGGTATTAAAGACTCTGGAGCTGACAAGGATGAAGTCATGATTTATTTTCTATGAACATTATGCATTACATCTAATTGCATGTAGAAGGACAAGTTACCTCATGTGCGTCATAAGTAGGTCATTATTGTTTTAACAAAGCAACATGTTTTAGTAAAATTTCTAAAAATTACTCTGGAGTACAATTATTAAAAATGCTATATCAGACATATTGCAGATTACATTGCTAGGGGTGGAGTGAGAGGGGGGGGGGGGAGGAGGGAGATGTGATGAAGCATCTCCTCTTTAACCATCTCGTTACTACCGACTCAAAATGGCATTGACATGGTATTTATGGCTGTAGTGTTGGCAAGGATGAAGTCATGAATTTGTTATCAATGAACATTAAGCATTACATCTTATTACCTGTAGAAGGACATAGTTACAGGATGTGCAGCATGTGTAGGGGTCATGAAAATAATACCGTGTTTACACAGTGACTCGGCTCGGGGGTTCGACATGCGACCCGTGCTCAACACGGCAATTTTATGTCATGTAAACGGGATCAGTGTGACCCGCGAGCCGTGTTGAACTCCGCTTTTTTGATCCACCAGAATCGCAGGTTTCAATCCGCAAGCCGAGTCAGACTCATCTATTTTTTCGTGTGTAAACAGAAAGCCATGTCGAACCCACTGACCTAGGTCATTGGGCGTACTCGGCATATTAGCACAATTCTACTTCCGTTTGTGAACCGCGGGCCGTGTTGAACTCGCCCTTTTTGTTTCTGTATAAACACAATAACAGTTGCCTTCTTCGCAGTGTTTGACCCTGCTTGAGGATTCAACACTCGAGCCGAGTCACTGTGTAAGCACGGTATAACAAGCCTTGCATCGATTACTATACTGTAGTAAATAGTGCATGTATAATACGCGCTGTGATTGGATAAAATTGCATCACGTGACATGCAAAAAATTTGTTATAACTTTGATTTTTGCATGGCTAGGTGCGTACAAACGTGTATAGGACTGCGCATCAAAAGCACCTTGCGCGTACCCATTGTCACCATTGTTTTAGCTGCGTGCTTGTGATGTGAACAAGAGAGGCAATTAATGAAATTGAGAAATTAAGACTCTTTAAAATGACGTACAGATCTAACGTCAGGGGTCGATTTACTATAATAAATAGTGCATGTTCTATTGATGCACCATTACTGGACTATATGAACTCCAAATACTAAATTATCCCTCGTGCAGGTCTATTTTACCTCAGCCTTTGGCCTTGGTAAAACAAAACTGCACTCAGGATAATTTAGTATTTGTCATGCACATAATCCAGTATAGTGCATGATAGACCATGCACTATTTATATAATGTATAGCAGTCAAACAGGGAGACTGTTGTAGAACGACATACTGTGTCATTTATTTTCAATATATGATCATTTTTTTCTCAAAGAGAATAAGAAATTACAGAGAAGAGTTGTTTATATGTGACAATATCTGATATTTGATTTTTTTAACATTTACATAAGGACTCCAGGGCCGGTATTCTGAAAATTGCTTTATCTTTTATCTTATCTTTACTCTTTTAATCGTCATAACAAATTTTGAAGGCAAACATGGGATTGGTTTGAACTGTGCAAAATTGTGCCCATGGACCAGCATGCAAGTCAAAAGTGTGTGTTGTGAGCCAATGGCATACCCTGTTTCTTATTGCTATGACAATTAAAATAAGATAAAAGATAAAACAATTATCAGCAGGGTTCTCACTAGAAAAAAATCCACACACGGTTCCCACTCTGCGCAAAGCATGGAAGTTTCGGAAGTTTTACGGAATAACACCTAAAGTTAGGTGTGGTGGCAGTATATGCTATAGTAAAAGGATGAAAAATACTTCTTGATAAGCAGGAGTTGTCTGCTAATGGCATAAAAGTAAAAATACATTGCCAAAAAGCAAAACAATGTGTGACATTTATCATTATTGTTAGGAATATATAATCCAATATTTTTTTTACCCTTGTTGCCATGCATGGTGCAGCAATTTCACACATGGTTCTTCCTTGTCTGAAACCCTTTACGCATGGTATTGGAACCATGGGTGTTATGTACTGGCGAGAACCATAATTATCATAATTATTATACCAGCCTAGGTTTTATTTTGTCAAACATAAAGGTTCATTCATATATCCAGTGGCAATCTCCGCAATTTTTTTTTTTTACCATGTCACTTATGATAATGAGCTTGAGTAATAGTTCACACTCAAATTAAAGAGAGTTTTGCCTAAATGTGCATAGACAGAATCGTGGTTCATTCATATATCCAGTGGCAATCTCCGCAATTTTTTTTTTTACCATGTCACTTATGATAATGAGCTTCAGTAATAGTTCACACTCAAATAAAAGAGAGTTTTGCCTAAATATGCATAGACAGAATCGTTATATTTTGTCTTAGACTTAGACTTAGGGGCTCCCTCGTCGTCCGACGCATGAGGCGGTCAGCTTCCTCCAGCTAGATCTATCTTTGGCCAGTCCATCAAGGTCTTTCCAATCCGCTCATTTTGCTCATTTTATAAGTTATATTGACTCTTTTATTCATGCACGAAAATGTCTCTTTTATTATGTCCATTTATATCTTTCTGTAACCTTTGTATATGTACATGCACATGTAAATCTGTGCAATTCGACCTCTGGTCATCAATTTAATTCAATAAACACCTTTTCAATCGATAAGAATTTGATTGGCCCACACCTCTTTGCCACCAGGAGGCCAAAAAGATACCTTTTGGCCACCTCATATACTGTTCATTTACACACACACACACACACACACACGCACACACACAAATCGTAATCGGGGGTTGCCACATCATTTGTGAGCAAGCCGTAAGGGTTTGGGCATTTTTTACAGTCTTCATTGGGATTCAGTGGGAACAACTTAAGTTAGGGTTGGTTAGTCATATTAGGAGTTTGCTGCAGACCTACATGTACTCTTGCTCAAGAGCTTATATCTTGCAGTTACATATTACAGTGATAATACAGTGATACATGTACATCTCTGCTTTCATTTTACACATCCCAGAAGATTGCGTGTCTCCTTTGATGTTATCCAAAATGCTTTGACTCAGTGCACTTGGAAAAGATGTAAATTATGATTTTTTTTTTTTGCATTATAACTCTAAGCCTGATCAAAGTTGTATATGATGTGCTTTAAGGCTTATATTAATTTCCATATCTACATAATTCAAGGAGATATAGTAATTGAGGGGAAATAAGCTTGACACTTAAATATCAAGGGCAATAGAGTATGCAATTAGACTGCCACAGATGTGATCTTGAAACAATGAAAGGTCTCTCCAATAATGACGAAGCACCCCCGTATAGTATACAAATATATACGGCCAGGAAAGGGTCTAGTTGAAAACTGTGGTATCCAAAGTGACGTCAATATGACTGTTTTCCTGCAGGGCATATCCCCGAAGGTAGATGGTCGCATTCTAGTCACCACAGTTTAATCAGACACTCAAACAGATACAGTATTATATATATGGTTTATATTCATCATCTTTAGTACATGCAAAAGAATAGAAGTATTATCTAATTCAAACAAAATGAGAAATGCAGTGATAGCTTTGGGCAAATACAAGTGCTTAATAAAATTTGCGGAAATGATGACATCACACCTAACACAACAGATCCACACAAATTCATGACGTCACAATACAGTACACTCTTCTTTGAGCCCGATGTCATCGTGATGTCAGATGTTTCCTCCAATGGCAATTTGCTCATTTACATAGAGCCACTTGAACTTGAATTTCATCATATGATGCACAATCAGACCTCCCATCTATTCTGAATTTGGAGGAAAGAATCTGAATTTTGACCACTCCAAGCTCTTGTTTCGATATGATTTTCCTATTTTTCTTGATAAATTTACTACACATTCCGATGGGAAATGCTGTTTCTTTCCTAATTTTGAGCAAAATCATCCCTATTTTTCACTCAGAAAGGTTGGGAGGTCTGCACAATTATAAACCAATCAACTGTGCAGATTCTAGTTAGGACAGATATGAAAGAGTTTATTTTCAGCCAGTAGGAAAAGGTGTTTGTAAATTCACGATTACTCTGCATCAAGCTATTAAGGTGATAAGAAAAATCAAAGATTCATTGGCAAAGAAGATTTGAGTGAAGTCTGATAGCCATTGACTGCAAGTAATAAATTTAGTTGAAAATCTTTGCAACACTGCTAATATCAAGTTGCTGAAAGACAATCACGATTTTCAACTCTTATCATGAAATCCTGTTTGTACATTGCGATACTTAATTGGTAAAGTTAGTGGCATGTGGATCAGATGAATTAATAAATCCATTTTAGTCACTGTTCCATCCTTATGTACAAGTTTTCAAGAAATGTTTAAATTCTGGTAAAGGAAATTGATACAGAATGCTCCTTTTATAACCACTTTGTCTGTGCACCATTTAGGTACATCTTATTCTCAGGATTAAAGAAATATGAGAAAAAGAAAAACACTTACATTTTAGAAGCTGAGGATGATATCCAATGATTCCAACATAAACATTGTTACAATTCATGGGGATCACCAAATCAAACAAGGTTCTTTTATCCAAGGAATTCAACTTTGAAAATTTACATTTAAACACAAAAGTTGGCTAAAATCAGCTGAAGACTATTAGAAATTGGAGATGTATCTCTGTCGTGATGTCCAGTGACAGTTTGCAAGTGTGGATATCAAGCTTCCTAAGTAGCAGTTATGTGGCATACTCAGAAACTATTTCCACCAAGGCAGATATGATATGCAGGTATAAGATGACACGAGAAAGAGTGCAACATCAGGCAAAGAAGAGGGCAGCTACCTGAAGTGCCACTGGACGTGCCATTCTGGCCACTTTTACCCTTCCACTGCATGAATATTGATTGAAATGTGTACCTGACTTTTAAGTAATTAGTATGCAAGCCACAGCTGCCTGTAACGTCCAGTGACTGACCAGTCCTCACTCATTGGTCAGTTGACTTGAATAAATTCTACCGGTCAGCAGCAACGTGAGGTATATGGCTTCAGACAGTATGTTGATCTAATGAAATTCATTGAGCTTATATAACTGTATAATGGCATGCATTCCCACACATGTCATACAGAAATTTGTTTAGATACAATCTTTTCACATGGATCTGTTCACTTGATGAATTTTTACCCCACTGACTACTGAATTCTCTCAATCCTAAAGACTTAATTCAGGACACACCTGGGCCCTGTTTCATAAAACTTGTTTATCAATAACAAGTTGCAATAACTGTTATAAGCTGCTAAAATCCTTGCATGTGATTGGCTGAGAGCAAATTTGTTACAGAAATGGAGCAGTTGTTACTGATAACAAGTTTTATGAAATGGGGCCCTGACCCTAGTAGGCAATGGTTTTAAGATGTTTTCTTTTCTTACCTACAAGTAAATGTACAACAGGGGCAGCGTTACAGGGGGGCAAGGGGGTGAACCCCTCCCCCATGATCTTTCAAGTTATCCCTCCCCCAAAGGAGAAAAAGATGAAAAAAGAGGAAGAAGGAGAATAAAGAGTATGAGGAAAGAGAAGGCTGGGTCTTGCTACCCCTGTTTGTTCATTCAAAATGTCAATAAACTCACCCATATGTATGGATCATCTGCCCCCCCCCCCCCAATCAAAATACCCTGGTACCACCCCTGATGTACAGTGAAACCTGTTCATAAAGACCACTCGAGGGAGATGAGATAGGTGGACTCTATGAGAAGGTGGTCTTTATGTACAGTTTCCTTTAATGCACATTTCACTGGGAAACACTGTTAAAGGGACACAAAAATTTGGTAGGTTGTCTAGCTTCTGTAGTAGTTGCAAGTAAGTAAGTAACTGTTATTCTTTCTGGCCTAAATTGATAAAAAAGAAATAAACAGCTATGGGAGAAAACCTTACCTTGTACATTGAATGTGGAATACAAATTTTCAATCCCAGACAAATGACCGAACAATATCTCTTTAACCCGTTTAGCACAATTTGATTTCAGTATAACACACATTTTCCATAGACCCTAGACCGAGATATCTCAGGCTTAGTATTTAGTTGGAAACTGCATAATGGATCTATTTGCTTGTGGCTGTCGTGAGTGAGGATTCAGATGGACATGTGTATGGACTCCCCTTTCAGACTACCAAAATTCATAGTATTTCGACACAAAATTCTTATACATGTATATAGTTGTTTTTTTATATGGCCTGAACATTGTTTAACAAATATCCTCTTGTGAAACTTCATATATTGAAATGCATGTGTATTGTATTGAATGAAAATTGCCCCATAATGCACCTGTTTTGATTAAGTTCCATTGGTTGCCAGTCAGGCAAAGAATTGCATTTAAGATACTTTTGCTTGTTTACAAAGCACTGGATGGTCGAGCTTGAAATCACTTAATTCTTTTTTATATACAAAGTACACACAACTTGCTGCTTCTAAAGCTACCTCACTTATAAAAACAAAAGTAACTCTTGGGGATTATTCCCTCAGTTGTGCTGCTCCAAAACTTTGGAATAAACTGCCACGGGGAAATAGAAAAGCCCCATATGTTGCTTTCTTCAAAGTTCTGTTAAGACTCACATTTTTTCAGAAGCTTTTGATTACTATGTCTATGCAGTAGCATTGTTTGGAGCTCTGTTACATAACAGCACAGTAGAGTATATTGATATAGTAGCTGTGCTATATAAATTCATCTAATTATGAGTTTTATGTAATTCTTGTGTAGTCTGAACAGGCTTTGAACTTCTGAATGATGGCCGAAAAGTGAAGAGATGGTTTCCAGCGATTTATTGAGGTCAACTTATGGGGCAAAATGGTATCACTTCCCGCAGCATCCGCACCAAATTCGCTGCAGGCCATCATTATTGAGTTGGAAATTTGGCCAGGGAGAAGGTAGTGCAGTAAATCTACCAATTCTTTTTTTTTGTGAGTATATTTGAGAGAATGCATTCGTGGGATTTGCCATTTTTTTGCAATATTGCTTTATACAAATGAGCAACATGTACATGTAGGTGAATGTTAAAAGGAGAATGCAACCCAGACATCAGTGTGTATCCAGTGAATGAAGAAGAACAAGAAGAGCAAACAGTTTGAGCAAAATTGGATTATCTGTTCAAGAGTTATGAAGTTTGAAAGTTTTAGTAAATCCTTATTATAGGATCCTTGAATTGGCAACCTTGCCAGCATCTGTGATGTCATCGTGGACAACTCTCCATTCATTTTATAGACAGATTTTAACATTTTCTTTATTTTCAAGAAAAATAAAAATTGTATTGATTTATTGTTTGAGTTATGACATGGCAATATCAATTCTGCAAGCATTTTGGGAAGAATTATTTGGATTCCTGACTTGAAATTTCTTATAAATCAATTTCTTTTGGAAAAATTATGAAATATAATTTTGTAATGTAAAAGTATGAATATTTGTTCAGATAACTGAAAAAAAGGAGTTATGTTTTTTATTACTCTATTACGTAAAGTAGTTCCCTCTAAAATAATGGACAAGTTCTTTGCCAAACAGCAGCTCAGTGGTCAGTATGCGCAAATTGCATATAATCTGCATACAATTTGTGACGTATGACTACCTTATTTCAATACTGCTTATTTAATTAGGGAGCAAGTGAGTAGAGGCCTCGCCGATGACGCACCTCGTAGTCTCGTTGGCAGCCGTTTACGGGGAATGCAGCACAGGGGATTGCAGCAAGAGGCCTCGGCTAGAGGCTAAGTAGATTGAGGAGTCAACCCTGGGCTTTTTAAAACATGTGTATATACTGTCGCTGCCCTACTTTGGCAAAAGGAAGGAAGTGGCATATCAACCAAATTTGAGTTATTGTTATTTTCATGTTTGACCTTGTGTGCTCTTCTTCAGGGCCAAATCTTATGCATGAACACTCGTCCTGATGTCAGATATGTTAGGCAAGACATGGTATTGCATTGACATCAGTGTAAATGACAGATAAATTTTGCTCTTTTACAGGAAATGTCACTTTTGTCACTTGCTTCTTTTTGTCAAAGTATGGCAGTTATAATAGCAACAGGAAACATCTAAGAGTCAGAATTTGTGTATTCATAGGACAGTGTGAAATCAGATGTGATAATCATGGTTCTCGCCAGTACATAATATCCATGGTTCCAATACCATGCGTAAAGGGTTTCAGACAAGGAAGAACCATGTGTGAAATTGCTGCACCATGCGTGGCAACAAGGGTAAAAAAATATTGGAGTATATATCCCTAACAATAATGATAAATGTCACAGATTGTTTTGCTTTTTGGCAATGTATTTTTACTTTTATGCCATTAGTAGACAACTCCTGCTTACCAAGAAGTATTTTTCATCCTTTTACTATATCATATACTGCCGCCACTCCTAACTTTAGGTGTTATTCCGTAAAACTTCCGAAACTTCCACGCTTTGCGCAGAGTGGGAACCGTGTGTGGATTTTTTCTAGTGAGAACCCTGGTGATAATAGGGAAATGCTTATATGAGTAAAGGTTTACCATCTACTTTAGATATAGATATACAATGCAATAATCATGTTGGAATTAAAACCATTGTAATCTGAATATCCCTAATCCTGCCATTTTGAAATAATTTAGTATATACATGTACCTGTATCACTGCAGTACTATCCAGTTTACAATCATCTATGATAATTTTCAACACACATCACATGACAGAGATTTTGCAACCCATTGCCTTTGTTAACAGGATGGTTCCTGTACTAAACCCACTACTCGAATGAGAGAATCCAGAAGTCAAGGTTTTATCTTAATTACTGCTCTCATCGGTCATTTTAATGGAGCCAGTGTTCTGCGGTATCAAAATCTGTGATTCAAGAGCCCAGAGTGATTTTCAAGTAGAGAGAAGAGCTTTTGTAAGCCCTAGTCGGAAATATTTTTTGTTTTTTAGTTGAAAAAGATGCCTGTGGCCGTGAAAGAGCTAATGACTGCTTTGAAACTTGACAACCCTCCATTAGACCAACAAGCTACAGTCAGCTCAACTCACAAGAAAGTTGCCAGAAGGACCACCAGGCTAACTTGTGAGGCTTGTAAGCTGACATTCTTGTGAGGTGTAGCCTTTTTGAAAAGAAAACTTGATGAAGTAGTATTTAAAAAAAAAAAAACTTTCCAATGCTTTTAAAAGAAATATTACAACAAAGGTGTTTTTGTTTTCTTATTTAGTTTTCATGTGTGGGAGAAAACTTGGCTTGTTAATAAATTATTGAAAAAATTAGCTGCTGCATATATCTATTTACAGATTTGGATAAACTCTCTCTTTTTTTTCCTAAAGGAAGGATATTTCTGTCTGTCATAGTGAAACCTGATTTTAGAATAGCCATGTGCAAATTAGGCACCTTATCAAAAGTCAGAGCCAATTTGGAACGCAGCTTTTAGCGTCTTTCCCGCTCAGCATCCTTTCTCCTCCAATCCTCATGTGTCTCCGTAGACAAAATAATGGGGAATCAGGAAAGCTGATGTAAAATAATGGTCGGGGAAAAGGCAAAGACGCTGGATTAGACTTTTGATAAGCAGCCTTATCTGGAATGCTAAGCTCCTTTCAACTTCTATCTCAAACCTTAATCAGTAAAACTTGAATATGAAGACTGCCCCAGGGAGGCAAGAAAAGCAATCTTTATGAACAGGTGGTCTTTGTGGACAGGTTTCTTTGATACATGCTTCAGTGGGGAAAACTATTCAAGGGAAAGCAAAATTGTAGTCTTTATAGACTGTTGAAACCTCTTATACAGAAATGTATGAGTATTGTTTTGAACGGAAACTTGATGAAGAATCACCATGCTCATGTAGTCTGCCATTTTATCATACAAAAACCATACAACTGGGAGGGTCTTATGGTGTCTTGTGTGCTGATATGACCAATCAGCTATAATTTTGTCCTTTTGAGCACTTGTGTCATCTGTACTCCCCCAAACTAATATCTTTTTTTTACAAATTGAATGTTTCTGTATTATATACTCTTATTTCTGCGGAGTCAAATTTGTCTCGGAATGGAGTCAGCTGGGAGTCAACTCTATTTGAAGTTAAAGTGAATTGGATTTCCGAATTAATATGACTCGGAATGGAGTTACTTTCCCTCAAATTTAGTCAGTTGATGCCACACCATTCTGAGTTAAACTAATTTGAAAATCTTAGTCGCTTTACCTCGGAATAGAATTGACTCCCATCTGAAGCCATTCCGAGTCAAATGTGACTCTGCAGAAATTAGCGTGTACAATCTTTCTTTATATGAGTTTCATATAACTCTTGTGTACATAGTCTGAAGAGGCTTTTAGCTTAAGATAGCCAAGAAAGACTGGATAGTTCCCAGTGAATTATTGAGGTCAACTTATGGAGCAAAATGGTGTCACTTCTCGCTGCTTCCGCACCGCATTCGCTCCAGGCCATCATTTTTTAGATGGAAATTTGGCATGGGAGAATGGTGGAGCAGTAAGTCGAAAGAGATTTCTTTGTGTGTGTGAATACTTGAGAGAATGCGTTGGTAGCGATTTGATCTGCCATTTTCTGAATTATTTTGCACTATTGCTTTATAAATGGATTATGTATAATGAGCTGACAAATGACACTGTTTTGAGTTATATGCTTAACTTAAAACTCTTCTATCAATGTTTTTGACAATTATTTTGTTGGTTATTTCTAGTTTGCTTTCTATCACTGTATGCTCTAAGAACTTCACATTGATATACTTATTAAGATTTGGAGTTTCTTAGGAAATACTACTTCACTACCTACTAAAGTGTATTTACAAAACAGCCCCCCCCCCCTGAAGGAAAATTTTGCTTCAGCATTTTTGCTTTGTTTTTTAGTACTGTTTTCATTGATCATCTTATAGAGTCAGTGTTCCGCAGTATCACTTTTGCAATTCAAGAGCCCATCGTGAATCTCAAGGAGAAAGAAGAGCTTTTATAAGCCCTAATCAGAATTGTTTTGTTTTGTTTTGAGTAGAGATAAAATGCTTGTAGCAATGAAAGAGCTAATGACTTTTTGAAACTTGACAACCCTCCATTAGACCAACAACCTGCAGTCAGCTCACCTCTCAGAAAGGCCAGAAGACCCACCAGGCTAACAAGTCAGGCTTGAGGGCGACTTCATATATATCTTTCTACAGAATTTCATAAACTTTCTTTCCTTTTCTTCTGAAGGAAGGATATTTTTGGCCTTCGGTCAAAATGAAATTTTATTTTCTAGAACAGTCATGGGCAGCCTATCTGGAATGATCCTTCCAACTCCTGTGTCAAACCTTATAACACTTTGGAATGTTGAATCTTTGAGATACTTTGTGCAAATCTAAGCCTAGATATAGTATCCAATGAATTTCTCAATTGACATGCAACTATGAATCATGAGAAATCTGTCAGAATAAGCAATTAGAGGGCCCAGCAGAGGCAGATACTACAAGAATTCATCAGCATCATTGTGATGATGTACACCCCTAATAATGAATGTTTGTCTGTTCAAGGAGCTACATTGTAGCTTAGAGCCACCGGTGTGTTGCCGGAGGTTACCCGTGGAGGACATTGTCCTGTAATTAGCTGGACTCGTCATCGACATAGCATACCAGAACTCCAATGAATGTACATGTCAGATATTAAGATGGCCAGAAACTATTCTCATTTAAAGGCTTGTTCACATATAAATAGAGCACCAAACCCTGGCAGTAAATCCCCAGTAGCTTATCAACTTGCATTTACAAAAAATGCATGAGTAGTATGATATTGCATATGATTCAGCAGACAATAGAAAAGAAAGAGGGAAAAAATGAATGAATAAATGAATAGATAAATAGATGAATAAATAAACAGATAAGCTGTATATAAATAACTAGATAGATAAATAAAAATATAAATAAATAGATGGATAGATAAATGAATGAATGAATAAATAAATGATAAATAAGTAATGAATAAATAAATAAATAAATGAATAAATAAAATGAAATAACTCTTGAAACACACATCAGTCTTACCAACCATTATCCCATTATCAGTTATTAGGAAGCCGCATGCATATAATTGAGGAAGTATCACACCCTTATCTGACAATGTCAAATAACCCATAAACTCATAAACGCTTTGTTCTTGAAACACTATGTAAAGCATCAACAGTTCTACATCATTATTCTCTATCCTGTTGACAGTTGAATTCTTGAATGCCCGTATAGACTTTATGTAGTGGGTTAAAAAGATTATTTTCATTTTGATATTACTTCATATTTTGTTCTTAGAAATAAAGAATAATTGTAACTATGACTGTGATACTAAAAAGTATTAATATATTTACACAATTATGTTTGTGAAATAGGAGATGGGAGATGGAATGAATAAATAAATGAATGACTAGATGGTAAATATATTGAAGGTGGAAATAGCAATCCTGAACAGTTTAGAAATAAAACCAATTTCAGTACAGAAATCTGAAAGTGATATGACTATTTTATGTGTAATGATTATAAAGTCACTGTAATTATTTGATGTGAAAATCCTCACTTACCTCAAACATACATAGAAAAATTTCCAACTACAGAAATCCATTTCATTAGCAAATATCCTGAAAATTCCACAGTCAGAAGGAGTCTTTGGCCATCCTCATACAACCGCATTTCACACTATAACATGGAGCATCTTGAAGTAGTTCATCCAACTTAACAGCATCATTGAAAATGTAGATCATATTGCCTTTCAGTGAATGTATCCAACTAGGAATTCTGCTGAAGGCAAGCAATTGCCGCATCCGCCATCACTTAACCTTCAGTAGACAGCTCTGTAATAGCCCCGAAGAAAAAGGAAAATCTTCCTTTGCTGTTTTGCAATCAGAGGAAACTCTAGAAATATATCAAGTATGTAAGAGGTGATGATGCTATTATGATACATGTATTACAATGTAGTTCTTGCTTGTAGGAATTATGTAGTAGATTAATTCTGAATTGATGCTGTGTCGAATAAATTTTGACCTGCGTCCACCGTGCTTGCAGGCTCACTAATAATTATTCTCCTTCCCCCTGGCAGTCATCATTATGCAATGTTGGTTTTGGAGAACAAAGCAAAGTGATTAGGATCGGGGGGGGGGGGGGGGTGCTAATGATATACAGCCCATGGAGATAAGGAAAGATAGAAGGAGAGAGCTTGATGAGGATGGAAGGACCAAGGGGATGGTTGAGTAAGTTGAATGATAATGAGATCAAGGGGTGAAAGAAGAATTAGGGTAAATGGGGAATATGATGTGTTTGTATTGTGTATTTTATTCACTGATCTTCATGGATTTCTCCATCGATATTTTGTTTGAATATAGCATCAGTAGTCATGATAATATAATGACTGAGAAGAAATGCAAAAGCAAAAGAGAGAAATGGGGATGGCTGGGGAAGCTGAATGTTAATGAGATCAAGGGGTAAAGGAAAATGAGGGTAAATTGGAATATAATTGAGAAGTAATTAATGCAAACGTGAATTGGAGAGAGAGGGAAGAGGGAGGGAGAGACAGACAAACAGACAGGCAGACAGGTGGAGAGTCGGACAGAGAGTGAGTGAGAAAAGAGAAGAGAAGAGAAAATGTTTTACCAGTTTGTGTTTACTTGTTTAACCATAAAATATGATTTTCACATGGATTTTTCACATGCATCATTGCTAGTTTTTGTGAGATTTTAGTATTCTGTAGGTTGAAAAGGATTGAGGCAGGGGGACTGAAACAGGAGAGAGCTAGCTGATGGAAAGAAAGGGGTAGATGGAGATTGGCAGCAAGGGAGAGAGAGAGAGAGAGAGAGAGAGAGAGAGAGAGAGAGAGAGAGAGAGAGAGAGAGAGAGAGAGAGAGGGGGGGGGGGAGTACAGAGAGGGGAAGGGAGTAAGTGGGCTGAAAAAAATAATAAAATGAAGTAAGAGAGAGCAAAAGAGAGATGTAAACAGAGAGCAAGAGATAGAGAGGGGGGGGGGGGAAGGTGGGGGAAAGTGGGGGAAGGGAGGGGGGGGGGAGTGATGGAATCAGAGAGAGAGATGGTTGATAGGAAGAAAGAGAGGACTTATGTTTTGTTGTATCCAAGCAAGTAAACAAGAATCTAGCATACAAAATATAAGGCTGGCCGTGAGAGGGGTCTGGTTGGAAACTGAGCTACCTGAAGTGACAGGAATTTGACTGTTTTACTGAGGGGAGTAGCCTCAAAGGAAAATGGTTGCATTCTGGTCATCGGGGCACCATAGTTTAACCAGATACTCGAACAGAGGCAGTATATATTTGGTTTATATCCGTCAGCTTTAGTAAATGCACAAAGCTTATTTGATTCAAACAAATAAGATATACAGACTGTGTGTGATATATAATGTGCAAATGAAAAGATAATTGAAATGATGACGTCATCACACCTACATGTCAGACAATGGATGTGCACAAAATTCCTAACGTCACAATATAGTATGCTCATTTTATGTGTGTTGTCATAGCAAAGTATCTACAAGTGATACTCCCACATTGTGACATCAGATGTTCCTCCATAATAGTTTGCTGATTTATATGAAGCCAATGACAATGAACCAATCAACTGCGTAGATTCTAGTTATGACGGACAATTCCCGTAACATTCTTGTGGACCCATATTTAGCAATAAGACTTGCATCTGACTTCGGCATCTTCCGAAACAAGTTTGAATTGATAAAGAATTTAAGGATCATTACATCTTTTAGTTACCATTTGAAATTTCAGAGGCATTTTCAGCTATTGTTATGCTGACAGGAATATAGGGAGGTTATAATATTTGTAAATCATTTTAAAGGTGCTGTGCTGTATTGATGATTGTATCAGCTCAGAAGCTTAAATGTTCATTGTCACATTCTACAATATTCACCAAGAAAAGATGAAAATGGTTACGCAAGAATACAATGTTTTTTGCGATTACACTTCATAAACCTTCTGAATGAATTGATATATTCTCAGTAGGAGTCACGCTTGACAAGCCCTTTGCATTTAGTGGCTCCCCCACAATATGTTCAACTTTATGTATATTATGTATCATGTGTTTTTATGTGGAAATAAATGAAATGAAATGAAATGAAATATAAGTTTTGAGTCATTCAGCTTGTTAGGCCCTACATGTATGTGCAAGCATAAGTTTTTAAAGTTGTGTAAGAAAAATTATGAAAACACACCAGTAAAGCTTATTTTTACGTCTATCCTTGCTCCTTGTCAATGAAAGTGGTGGAATAAACATACATGTTTTGAGTTTTTGTTTATATAACGAAATATAAAGAATTACATTTTAAGAGAAATGAAAGCAATTTAAACAGAGCAGTATGACAGTTATATGATAACCAATGCTTGTATTAAAAGTCCTGTATGCTTGAAGAAAAGGTTTCTTTCTAGAAGAGAAAACAAGTATAGCGGTAACTTACCTTGCAACATAGCTTTGCAAGCAACATGTATGAACAGCATAATCAGGTCACCCAAAAAAAAAGACATTTAATGCTTCCAGACTCTGACAGATGTTTTGTGCTTGTCAAATGATCTTGCATATAACTGCCCTTTGACACAATTAAACCATTCATCTGTGCTATCCAACCCTCGAAAGTAAGCCAAGCATTGATGTGCTTTTGTCCAATGGCTTACATGGTTATGGGTTGTCCATAATCAAGGATTGATCCTTAAATCAATGAGAAAGTTTCTGTTAGATGCAAAGATCTAAAGATAGTTTTAACAAGAAAGAAGGATCAATATTCTTTGTTGTTGTATCACACACTAGCAACAGGTCGGTTTAAACAATCTTACAGGGGCAGGGAGAATATAAAAACCAGAAGGACATTAACTCTCTTTATGTCATGAGTTTGAGAATCTAAGCATTCTGATTGGTCCATGGACAACCAGTGGGCGTGCATTTATCTTTCCCATCAAAAAGTGAGAACCCAAGACAAAAGTGATAATGCATGCGTATGATAACTCTGATGTATACAAACCTAATGAGTGATGAAATGCACAAAATTTTTCATACGGTAAAGATGTAGATGCACATACTATAATATGCCCATTACACTGTTAGGTTGTTTTGTTTAAAAAAAAAAAAAACAATCATTTTTTTTTTCTTTGGCTTGTGCATTAGTGATAGACACTAATGCACTTTACAGATATGAGTTATTTGTATACTTAAAGCATATGACCCCCTGTTCAGACAACCTAAATTCATTGTATTACTTTACAAAACCATACAGATATCATAAATAATGAAGTTTTGACAGTCTGAACATTGTGTAAAGAAACTTTGGGTAACGAAATGTTATAAATAGCATAACTCACAATGGAGTATTGTTTTGAACAAAAATTGAATAAAAGAATCAGAATCCCCTTGTCAGCACATCATACGAAAATCATATAACTGGGCAAGGATTAAAGTAAGTGCACTGATGGGACCATTTGGCTGTACTTTTGTATGCTTATGCAAGTTTCGTATAATATTCCTTGTCTGAACAGGCCATGCGCTAACACCCTTGTGACTCTCAAGCAGATAACATGTTCAGCCCTCTATCACATGCTTCGACTGACCCGGGTTTGTGCCTGGAAACTAGACAGTATGTGTGGTTTTTGCCGCAATGTTGTCGACCTTGGAAGTAATTGGATTGATTCTTGAGCGTTGAAGACATCTTAAAATGGTGTTTGATGGATCTCGATCTCTTATGCTAGTTACTTGTTATACTTCTCAGAAATGAAAATGAAGATCAATAGTTCGGTATTTCAATGGAGTAAGTAGTTCTCTTCCCTCGTTTTACATGCAGAGGGGTTGTGAAACAGTTTTCTTCCAGGAAATAAAATCTTATTCTTACTAATAGTATTTCATATGGCATTTACCTGGTGGCATATTCAGCATTGGTTGAAGAGGGTTCTATGAATGTATGAAGAATTTGTTATCCTTTTCAAGTTTTTCAAGTGGAAGAAAAAAGGATCTTTCAATTCATCATCTTGAACAGGACTAATGCTCTTTCTTTTGAAGATGCATGTACCAGCAGCAAAAGTGTTTTTGTAAATTTTTTTAGGGTGCGTTCGAGCGATATTTTGAAGCTAGAATCACAAACTTGAATCACAAATCAAAACGCTATTACAAAACACGTCTACTGCAGGAGAGCATTCAGGCAATTTTTCATCAACGCTGATGCTCGCTCATTTCAAGCCCACCCACTGCACATTGTACTGGGCAGTTTGACCCAGGAAGTATAGGTCAACTTCGGCATGCACTTTCTGGATTTGTTTTGCCCCCGAACCAGAAACAGACCATGATAACAATGTCATAGAATAATGATTGAGATCTCCGTTGCTTTCAATCGATTTTTAGCGACCGTGGTTCTGCAGAATCATGATTCAAAACGCACCTTTTTCAGCGTTTCATGTTTGTGTTTGAAAGATGTTTTTTTTTACGACCTGCGAAAAATCAATTGAATGCAACAGTGGTTTAAACTTAACGTCTTTGAAAACCGTGTTTCTAGGGTGCAAAATGGTCGCTTGAACGCAACCTTACCTGTACCTTAATCTCACTTTCAACTCGGGTTCAACCCTAATCCTGTCCCTAACTCTAACCCTAACCCTTACCTCAGCTCTAATCCTAACCCTACTCCTAACTCTGACCCTAATTCGAACCCTAAGAAAAGGGAGGAAAGTCGGGAAAAACATCTTTTGAGAGTGATCAAGTACATGAGAGACAACTTTAGGTGCCATTTGCAATAATTTCGGGCATTTCTAACTGAAATTTGTGCTCATGAAATACATACAATTATGTGTAATTGTATACATTCATGTGTAGAAAGCTCATTGCACTGCTAAGGTAAGGAAGATAAAGATTTTCAAGTACAGAATCCATTGGCCAAAGCAGGGGATCTGAATATGTCTTTGTATATGTGTATATAACAAGCAATAAAAGATTACTTCAACATGATTTTCAGCAATTTTTTCGCCCTGTGAGCAAATTAGGCCTTTATCAAGGAAATGAATATATATGCATACATTCTTTTGAAATCATCATTAACGCATCCATCACAACCACAAGCACATCCTCTGCTATAAGCCTAAGATTAACCAGGGTTTTGAAAATGTAGGGGTCTAGATGGAATGAAATGATTTATCAAACCAATACTATAGTGAGGAGCTCAAATAGTATTCAACCAGGGAGCCTGACGGAGCTAATGATCGGTCTCATGACACATCTAATGGTTTGATGGATCTTTGGCTGGTGCTAATCCTATGTTATTGATTATATGGTTCTGTGTGAGTTCTAATGATACAGCGGGACGATTTATTGACCGTTTTCTGAATACATTATTCCATGCTGACAAAACGAATCAAGGGAGAATAGTATTGTATGCTAAGCTCATTGTACTGTAGTCTTAGAAAGAATACCCTCTCTGACAAATTCTTTTATTTAGTAGGTCAGCTAACTTTCCTTTGCATCTTTAACTGTGCACTTTGATGGTTTAGATTCAGTAAAGTAATTTTTATTGGGCCTTTAGCAGTTCAAACATATAGACTCTCTGATTCTGGATTTACTGAATTTTACATCTGAAGAATTATTCAGCATAGGGTCTGTCCATTAAAGGCTATGAGTAATAATTCCTGTCATTGGTAATTTATCCTATTTGAGAGTTAATGTCCATTTTGTGACTGGTTTGAAATTGATATCTTATTATAACTGTTCTGATAATAAATTGGAGTAAAAAAATTTGTTTGATCCTTTCTTGAGACCTTCCTCTTATCATAGATGGCAAATTGCAACCCAAATCAAATTTACAAGATTTGATAACAGAATGAAGAGGAAAAAAATGGAGCTAGTCTCTACTCTGCTTTGAAAGTTTAGTCTGATGCTTGAAATGTATTTCTGATAATTATTAGTACTCAAAGCCTTTGTGCCACACGGATAATGATACTCTTGGGGAGTTGCCATATTTCAAGCAATTGACTTATAATGGCAATCCTTCTTTCGCATTTTTTAATGAATTACAATAATTTGAAAATTTATCATGTCTTGTTTTTAAAAAATGATTGTTATGAATATTCATTTATTTATGATTTATTGTCAAAAAAGTCCTTCTTTTATATATGTTTATGCAGAAGAAAAATAAATCAAATTAAAAAAAAACCTTAGAAAAATAATATCTGTACTGTTCAGAACTTTTTTCATATCTTTGAAAATTCAATCAAATAAATCACATATATCTACAATTGATAAGGGTATGATTGGTTATTTGAATAAACAAATAATAAAAGAAGGAACAATATAGATTTTACTACGTAAATATGCCAAATAGTTGAAGAGAAACCTGCCCGAAAACCAGGGCAAAGACCCTACCTGGACCCGGGGTTTTGAAAAGTCTCTTACAGGGGTCAGAAAATGCTTCCATGGGAAAAACATAGCTGATGAATGTAATGTGCATTCCATGTCACACCACTATGTAATTAATGTCCTGTTGCATTAGCGGATTTGTTTGGCATTGTTCTGGCCACTAGAATCAATAGAGGGAGATCGATCTTTAGCACTAATCATTTCAGAAATATGAAATTACCTGAATGAGGACCTTGAAATGTTTGTCTCTCTCTCTCTCTCTCTGTCTCTTCCAAGAATGAGAAATCATTTTCTGGTGAGTTTGCCCAAACTGTAACCCTTTTTAATATTTAGGGACAGTGTTTGATTTTCATTCAGGTAGCTTTAACAGCAAAACAAATTGCCCCCCCCCCCAAAAAAAAAAAAAAAAAAAAAAACCAGTATGCATTTTTCGTTTTTTTCACTTTTTTCCTTTTTTCACTTTTTTCCTTGCCACCATGTTTAGCTAAGGCTACCTTATTCTCCATGGTTCTTAAATCGTTATACTGGTAGATCTCTTCTCATTTTCTAGTATCATCAAGGATAAATGTGTCTTCTATGAAAAAAATCATTAGGTAACTTCATAAGCCAAATATCTGGTCTAAAATTGCTTAGAACACAGTTTCCTTCATTTATATATTTAATATTTTTTGCTAGTTTTGAATTTAAACCTGCATGTTTTAGATACAAAACCAAATCAATTTAAAAAGTTGTCTGTAGTGAAATTTGGGCAATATTATCTTTCTTACACATGTATGTAATATGTCACTATCCTTCATTAAGGTTTGTGGTACACATGAATGACTAATGGTATGTGCCAGCTGATTAGGTTTATAGACACTTGGTCAAATATCAGTTGGTCTAATTCCTTCTTGGGCTGATTTTCATTCTGTCTAATGATCAGATGGTCTGATTGCCACTTTGCCTACATAGTTTTCCTCATTTCGTCTAATGACCATTTAGTCTGTTACCACTTCGTCTAATTGGATAGATTAAGTGGTGTTAGACCAAGTGGGTATTAGGCAAAATGAGCATAGTCTAACTGGAAATTAGACAAAATGATAAATGGGCTAAGTGGTAAGCAGACCAAATAGTTATTAGAGGAACTGGTTGTAGACAAAATGGGATTAGACCATGTGGGATGAGACCAAACGGGCATTAGACAACGTGGAATTAGACCAAGTGGCAATTCACCTCTGATTATTTCTAATTAATGGTCATTGGAAGAGACTTGTTAATGTAGATTTAGGACTAACCTTTACTAAGCTGATGTCCTAGCTAATAGTACGTGTCACAACTGCTCATTCCTAGCCAGTGATGATTGGGTGGAGACTTGAGCTCATCAATTAATCAATGTTAATTAACTGAAATAACACAGCCTAGAACATGTGATTGTGCTAGTGTGGTACAATTACAAACTAGATGACACTCTTCTGAGTGTTGGCTTTGCATGGACAGCATATTGTAAGATTGTGAATACGATCTGGTTGGTTGGTGGTTTATTTTTGCTAGCTACTTATGTGCAAGCTTGAAAGTATAGGGGACCTTCTGCATTTAGTAGTATCAGAAGGACTTGAGGATAAATTCCATATCAGAGGACTTAAGTTCATCCACAGGGATTTGACCCTGGGACCTCATTGTTACAAGACTCTGTCTGGGTCTACCATATCAGCTGCTTAGCTTTTTTGCCTCCATGTGATGGCCAAACAGTCTGAGAACTTTCATTATACACTCTAAAAAAAAGTTGGTTTAAAAATTATTAGGTTGGTTACTGGAATGACCAACTGTTTGTTAAAAAAATTGCCCATATGATTTAAATACAATTTAAAAAAAAACACCCTAATGATTTTTCTTTGAGTGTATGAGTCATGGGTATTTGTTTTTCCCTCGCTGCTTTTTTAAAAAGTGGGTAGGACAAGACAAACTATGAGTTCTGGTATGGGAGAGAGAGAGAAAAAAAAGATGAGATACAATTCTGAATCAACAATCAGACAGCAGATAAGTTGTTTGGGCTAGCAAGAGACTGAAAATGAGAGAAAATTTATGTAAAAGGATTCACTAAGAGTCTGAGGCACCTTTTCACACCTACACTTTTAGTCCTGTATTTGAGACCCTGTGTTACGCATCTTACGTATTAGATATGGTTGGGTTTAATTGAAGTAAAAACTATCTAAAAACAAGAACAAACAGTCCGGAAACCGTTACTTCTCTTGTGTACAAATTGAAATCACAACTTAAAATCACATACAAGCTAAAAAATCATATAATATAGATCAGTGCTTCTCAACCTTTTTTACCTCGAGGCCCACTTTGGCTTTTCAATTTTTTTCGCGACCCACCTTCATTCTTAGAAATATTTTGAGGCCCATCTCCCAGAACTTTAATGAGAAAAAAATGGAAAAAACATGACAAAAGAAAATAGCGAAATGTGTGGTAATTATCTGGATTACTACCTATATTACATTACAAAATCCAACCTACAAGTATGGTTGCAGTGAATGAAAATTGATATAATACCTCCACCCCAACCAAATGTACAGAAATCTTCGAACATTTTTAGCACATTGCATTGACGATAAGCCACAACCTTTTGTGTTATTCTAATATGTTTAATAAATTCAATTCAATGTTAAAAGTAAAGCTAAATTCAAGAATTTTTTCCAAAATATTTTGGACTGACCTCGTGGCCCACCTGAGAAAGCTTCGTGGCCCACCAGTGGGCCGCGGACCACCGGTTGAGAAGCGCTGATATAGATGAATGTAAATAAAAAAATAATCTATTGCAGTAAATAATCTTGACTACCTTGTCTGATCTCACCTTTCCTCAGCTGGTATATTATTTTCATATCATCTTTTCATTATCATTTTTATAAATACTTTGTGTATACTCGAACAGTAGATGAACATAAAAGCCATCATGATTCTGTGATGATGGAGTTTCTGTTGGTGTAAATAGAAGTCAATCTAACATACTAGATGATGATTTTTTCCCTTTTGATGTTGGGAGCCAGAATAAATGTGAATACTCATCTGCATGCTACATCTGCATGCCTGTTCTTTGGATTTGTCAGGAGTAATTAACCATTCGGTTGGCACCAGGCTCTTATCATTCATTACTAAATGGGTGAATTTATTATGAGACGCATTAACCCATTCGTGACGGGAATTATTTAAAGCCTTATTTGATCAGCTTTTATTCTTCAAATTGGCAACACCAACATTTTTATTTTAGTGCTACATTTTTCTTATAAAACGTCATGTATCTGAAATGAATATAAATTGACAGAAATTATGATGAGAAGTCAAAAAGTTGCCAATTTGCAGGGGAAAACGGTGATTTTAAACTTTCTATCACATTGCCAATTTAAGGATTTTAATGCTTATTTTCCTTTACAAAATTTTCAGCATCAAACAATGAATATTGACACAACCAAAATGGGCACAGTTTGTGTAGAATTGTTTGCTCTTTCTGCTCATGTATTTGGTATAATTTTTAGGGGTCTGCATCAAAAGTTATTAGGTCAAACCACAAAATGTGGACCTCTGTCGCGAATGGGTTAAATGAAATTTGCTGCCGGAATTGTGTTAGACTAATTATTGGATGGTGGAGTGATGTGCTTTGAGATTCAGATATATAACACGCTTTTATACAGGAATGCTTTCTTCCTAGAGATAAGTTTAGTCCAGTGCCTAGAGAATATTGTCTTCTAGATATCCTTGGAAGGTAGGTTGGTTCATAGCAGGCCTAAGTTCATTTATCAGAGTTTTCTAAGTAGGCTGTTTATTCTGTTTCAAGGAAATTAGATGACATCTTTGGCAATCTGATGGTAAGTTATAGGTGATGCGACATTTGCTCCTGCGATAATGTCTCCGAAGACATAGGGTTAGGGTTAGGACTGTGATAGTGGTTTCGGTTCAGAATGATATGAGGATAAGGATTAAGCTTAGTGTTAGGTATGGGGTTCGGTTTTATATTTTCTTAACTTGCAGATTTTCCGGGGAGCAATTGTCGCCATAGCAAATGTCGTGGAACCAAGTTAGGAATGTGTAAAATCATGAACATGCTGAGATATTTTTAATGAGTCAACCTCATTATGAAGTCATGCCTTGGTAATCCTTTACTTCTTGAAAATGTTTGTTGGTTGTTTGTTTAACTGCCACAGAGAGGCCTATAAAGGTGATAAATGTATGGTTACAGAGTTGAAACATCTACGAGAAGAGGAATGAGAAGAAGAAGAAGAAGAAGAAGAGACACTGATAATGATCGATTGGTAGTATTGCTGTCATTGAGTGATCTTTTTTCTGAAATTTTACTCTTGCTCCAAATATTTAATGTACTTGTGTGGCAAAATTAAGTTGTTAGTTGTCAATCACAGTTGATCAAACTATCTTGAGAATAAGAAGAGACCCAGATAATAATCAATCGGTAGTATCAATGTAGCTGAGTGATCTTATTTCTAAAATGTTGTTCTTACTCCAAAATGTCCATGTGCTTGTATGGTCATGAACGATCTTTTAGTTTTCTCTCATTAAAATCCACAGATCCATAGATATATAACAGAGAAAAATATCTGACATTCAAATAAATCTTTTGCCGGAGGAACAGTAGCATTGGTTCAAAGGCCAGAAAGGATTGGGCCAACTTGTGTACCCCTGACAGTTTCATCGATTGAAACTGCCCCTGCACCCCCGAAAAGGGGTTCATTATGGATTGCCATATGTTAACAGGTCTCCTGATGGTGTTGCACTACTTTATTTGCTCTGCCAGCCATGTGAGTGAAGGCAGACAACTGCAACCACCCAACAGACAATCCATTTAACAAATGATCCAGTAAGAATGATTTAAGAAGCAGGTGTAGAGATTTGAGGTTATGGCAGGGGTTGGGAAATGAATAACACTTATTAACGTTAAATGGAATTGAATAAAATTCATTAACATTAAATGGAATTTAATAAGATTCATTCACGTTAAATAGAATTGAATGTAGTTAGTTATTCTATTGAAATCATATATGTCCCTTTTGCTTTTCTGCAATTCCATTATTTTAATCATGTACATGTATACACATGTATACATACTCGCACATCATAACAGAAAGATGACATCTACAAGATGTAGTGTGTCAAAGAATCTATTGAAAGTAATATAAATCACTTAATTTCCTCAGTTGTTAAAGAATAATGACAAAAATATAAGGTTTATGTGAAAGAGCTCTATAACAATGTTTTATTCCTGTAAAAAAAAGAAGACAAAGGAAGAAAGAAGAAGAGAAGTAGAAGAAAGAAGAAGAAGTAGAAGATGAAATAGAAGAAAAAGAAGGAGAAGAAAAAGATGAAGGAAAAGAAGAAGAAAAAACAAATGAAGAAAAGAAGAAAAAGAGGGAGGAGGAGGAGAATAAGAAGAAGTTCATCTTTTAAAAGCATGTTTACACAGTTACTGTTGGAAGGGCATGGGATAGCTGTCAGTAGGCAGTAGGGGCAGTTTCCTATACTGCAATTAAGAGAAACACTCTCCATCCCTGTTAAGTGTGTTTACGCAAAGAATGATCATTACATTAATTATCATCCTTTCCATTTTTGCCTTTTTTGCTGAACTCCATAGAATCTGTATTAAAATTGTGTTATCGTTGCTTTGTGTTAATTGATCAAATACAGGTGCTCATGCCTGAGTTATCAATTATTACTATAAAATACTTTAAATTTATGAATTAACTTCAAAATGTGTGATTAAGTCATATTGTATTACTTTTTGCAAGTGGATCTCTTTGTTCAAAGTTTTTTGAATGCCACGCAGTCAAAATAACATTCGGTATCAAAAATGAAAGCAAGCTAAAGCAAGATAAAGAAAGACACATAAAAGGAAAGAAAGATAAAGACAGATAAGGAGAAACTTTCTAGATGATTCCTTCTAATTATGACTGTCATAGAAGGTTTATGCCGTTATAGTAAATAGTGTATGTATAATACGAGCTGTGATTGGTTATATTTGCATCACATGACGTGCACTATAACTTTGATTTTTGCATGGTTAGGCATGCCAAAAGCACCTTGCGTGTATTGTTACCATTCTTTTTAGCTGCTCACTTGTGATGGAGACGAGATCTAAGCAAATGTAATAGAAAAAGAAAGACTCTTTAAAATGTCGTACACTGGATCTAACGTGAGGGGTCTATTTACTATAATAAATAGTGCATGTTCTAATGATGCACCATTACTGGATTATATGAACTCCAAATATTAAATTATCCCTCGTGTAGGTCTATTTTACCTACGGTAGGCCTTCGGCCTCGGAAAAACAAAACTGCACTTGGGATTTAGTATTTGTTGTGCACATAATCCTGTATAGTACATGATAGACCATGCACTATTTATATAATACTAGTATTGTGCATGTTAGTTATACTTTGCAATCTGTGAGCTTCATTGTTATTAACTCCATTAGTATGGCTGCTATTATGAAATTTTACCAATTGAGCAATATGTTGGTATAATTCATTGAATAAAACTGGGTTAATTGCGACGGGATGAAAACAGTAGTATTTTTAACTAAAAAAACATTTAGATACAGATTCATTTAATGAAACTGGGTCAACTGTAGCAGAATAAAGTAGTTGTTATGTTTTAGGGTCGTCCGTCCGGCCGTCCGTACGGCTGTCCGTCCGTTCCGTTTTCGTTCTCGCGATAACTTAAGAACCGTTTAACGGATCAACTTCAAACTTGGCTCGTGTATGCATATGGGAGGGACGATGATCTGATTAGATTTTGGGGTCTCAAGGTCAAGGTTCAAAGGTCATAGAGGTCATTATGTACAAAAAAATGGTTCGTTCTCGCGAAAACTCAACCATTTGACGGATCAGCTTCAAACTTGGTTGATGTATGCATATGGGAGGGGCAATGATCTGATTAGATTTTTGGGTCTCGAGGTCAAAGGTCATAGAGGTCATTATATACATGAAAATCGCTTGTTCTTGCGATAACTTAACAATTCTGTGACGGTTTAACTTCAAACTTGGCTCATGTATGCATATGGAAGGTCTCATGATGGTGTCATTAGATTTGGCAGTCACAAGGTCAAAGATGTCATTGTATACATGAAAATTAAAAAAAAAATCACCACGAATGTGCCATATATTTCTGACCTGGTAATGGCGGAGGCATAAATTTTGACCGCGCGTGGTCGAGGATTCATCTAGTTTGAACTACATAAGAAATTTTGCGTAAAGGAAACTGCATGTATCATGGAAGCCCCAAGCACACAGATCAAGTGCCATATAAGTATCCAGTGTTAGATGTCCATTCCATGTATAGTCATATTAGGGATCATTTTATTATTGACTGGAAATTCGCACTCATAATTGTGGAACTTGCCCTCTGGTGAGAAATTCGTACGATTTTTCTGGAGTTGCTTTCACTATAATTTGAAATGGATCCCACTATTTCAAGCTAAGATTTCTAATTTAAGATAGAATGCACAATACTATTGCTCTTCTTAGAGTAATCTTTCTCACTTGTATCTTCAGAAAGGTATACTAATTTAGTATTTGATGGACTGGTCCTTTTTGAATGGCTAATGATTATGCATGTCCAGTGTGGCTTAACTGAAATTTCTCAATTTTAAGGCTCATTCAAATATCCAATGTTGAACCCCTGCAGAAAAATCCATGCTTTTTTGTGTTCACATATGAGGCAGTACATCATGCCACCTATGATAATAAGATGCTCACTAATACATTTTTGATAGTTCAAATGAAGAAAAGAATTTTACCCAAAGTTCCAAACATTGATCAGACAAACTCTTGATGTCATATTTTGCACTAACTTTGTGAGAATTTGATTGGTCCACACCTTTTAGCTGCCAGGAGGCAAAAAATATAATTTTGGCCCAGCATTTGTTTTTTACTGCCTCATTTTCTATTGATTTAGGCATTAAGAAAGAAAAAAATTTACACAGGGTATACCGTGGGGGGGGGGGGTTGCTTTATATATGAGCAGGCCTTTGATATGCACACTATTATTCACCAGTAATCTAACTTAGATGTGAAATCAATATGCAGAAATGTCATTCAAATGATTACTAGCAATGTAATGAATAACATGTTACCTTGCAATATTCATGCTGCATGATATACATGTGTATGCATTTATACATACATATTGATTACACTGAGTAGCATAAGGGCATAAGTGCCGTGTTCCCAAGGAATCATTATCGGGGTTGATCAGCTGCTTGGCAACCCTGCATAGATTCATTTTGCACTTGAAACACTTTGATAAACTTTGTCTACTGGAACCAGGTGGCCCCTGTGTTAAATCTATGGAAAATGTGACAATTCAGTGTCCAATGGCTTAATGGTTAGGCATTTTGTTATACATAGTGTTTGATTATGTGCTGAAGGAATCATTTGGTCGGAGTTGCAAATTGACCATTGGGCAATTGCTGCTCAAGCTTGTAACCTGTTACCAATAAAATCTTTACCTCATCCACACTCCAAGGCAATGTAATTTGAAACCTTTCACATGGGAATAGGGCAAGGTGATGTATTAATCAGCTTCAGCATGTGTATTTATTTGTGACTAGTAATCTAAAGGCTTGTTCAGATATGACACGACAACCCCCATGGGTGCTGATGTAGTAAATGAATGGTATATGAGGCAGCAAATAAAAACCGCCAAGGCAAGAGGCATATTTTTTTTCTTCCTGTGGCAAAAATCTGTGGACCAATCATATTCTTAAAAAGTTAGAGTGCAGAATATGATGTCATGAGTTTGCACAACTTTTCGCAAAAATCTCTTATATCTATGAGCGTTGATGCGTTAACCCATTCTTGACAGAGGTCCACATTTTGTGGTTTGGCCTAATAACTTTTGATGCAAAGCTCTAAAAATCATACTAAATACATGAGCAGAAAGAGCAAAAAATTCTACACAAATTGTGCCTATTTTGGTTGTGTCAATATTTGTTGTTTGATGCTTAAAACTTTTAAAAGGAAAATAACCATTAAAATCTTTAAATTGGCAATGTGATGGAAAGTTTAAAATCACTCTTTTCTCCTGCAAATTGACAACTTTTTGATCTCTTATCATACATGTACTTTTTGTCAATATATTTTTATTTCAGATACATATAAGAAAAATGTAACAATAAAATAAACGAGATATTTGAATTCGTCACTGGAGACGAATTAGGTGGTCTGTCAATATGTTCTAGTAGGAGAATGTCTTTTCGGAGGACACAGACACAGTTACAAAAAAAAAAAAAAAAAAAAAAAAAAAAAAAAAAAAAAAAAAAAAAAAACTACACCAATTATAGAAGGTGGGACTGCCCTGTAAAAAGCTGTTTAGATTTTTTTCTAAAGCTATTATCAACCCGAAGACATCATTTGACGCCCTTGCGCCTGTGTAACTTTTTGTGCAGAATTCTTTGCTCTATCAGATGAGGCCATTTTCAGCTCTGTAGCCCCTTCCAAACTGGAGATTGAGTGAAATTTAGGTATGGACCGCAGCTCTGAACTTGTAATAATGTCTGGGATCTGCTCTTGCTTGCCTTGCCTTGGCTGTGCAGGATGTGATGTCTCGGCTAGAACATATAAAAATCCTGGCGAAAATTGACCAACCACAAGCGAGATAGCTACATTGACATAACGTAATAGATTTCAAATTGAATTGTTGACTTGAGATGAGAATACAAGGACTTTTGAGGGTGAAACCGCAGCTTTTTCTTCATGGATTGAAATCTAGAAGTCCTAAGCTTTCAGAAAATGTCCAAAAATTGGGGTGTCTCCAGCCTTTCTAAGGAGCTATGACGGAATACAAAAGGGCTTGCTTTTGTGCATTTTTGACATTATTTGCCCAAGAGACGCACGCGTGCATTTTGAAGTTTGCCATGCGCGCGCGACCTTAGGAAAAGTTGAAATTCATTGCAAATTGTCGGAAAGTGTCAGGAAATCTATCAGGAGTGGAAATCATGCGAAAAAACAGCATTTTTACCTTTGCTCTAGGCTGCGTGCACAAAAATGGCGCGCGCAGACGCGCGCCAAATTTTGAAATGCTTAAAATGGCCTGAAACGTATGCAAAATGAATTTGAAGCGATTCTGAGCAATTTTAATTTTTGCGCGCGCACCGACGCGCAGACGTACGCGTATGCGCGCGTCTAGGTATCTAGAATTCATTGGATTTATATGAACTTTAATCATGACAAATATGAATGAGAAATGACCATCGGTTATAAAGATATAACCCTAAGGTGATTTTCACAAAATGGCGCCTGGATGACGTCACGATGACCCGATGAACATGAAAGTAATTGGAACCGCGAGATCTTATGACGATTGATAACTGACCGAAATTTCATGCAATTTGAACCAGCCGATTCTGAGATTTCGTCTGCACAAAAATGGTGGGTTGAAGAAATAAAAATAAATAATAAAGAAAGAAAATTTTGACGAAATCAAAAGGTGATCTGTCAAAGATGACAGACCACCTAAAAATGTTAGTGTTGCCAATTTGAAGAAAAAAAGCTGATCAAATTAGGCTTCAAATAATTCCTGTCACGAATGGGTTAATGTGAGTTCATTAACATGAGTGGCCTGGTTTGCCATGTCATATCTGAACAATTAAAACCCTCTGAGGTTTATTGCATCATATCATAACAAGCCTTTAGTTAGATGTTGAATCAATGTCAGGGAAAATAGATTTTCTGTATGGGGGCTATTTTTTTACTTCTTTTCATTCCAAATGACATTTTGTTTTGAATCCATTGGCAAATTACAGAGGCTACTTTGCAACTTACGAGGGCTATTTTTGACATTTTGGGGGCAAATATTCCTTAGCCCTCGTTTATTATTTTCACTGATCAGTGTATATGAAGAGAAAGCTTTTTAAAGATTTATTTATTCGCACACATTAGATAACATACTAACTTTGAATGAATATTCAGTCTACAGATAGGTATGTGCAATTTTAATGTATGTAAATTCTGCACAGTGGTACTGTAGGCATTTATAATTTATTAGATGGATTAACCCATTCAATGCGGATTGATTTCAGTATAACATGCAGTATCCATAGACCCTCACCTGAGTTATCTCTGGCTTAGGGTACAACTGGTCAATGCTATAATTGCTGATATTATGAGCTGAAGAATAGCAGGTTTAAGAGTGACAGCAATATGTTTAAGTTTTTATCCAAATGGTGTATTTTCTCTGGGTGATGTTTGTTATTCCGAAGGTTCGTTATTCCGAAACACGCAAATTGCGTATACCTAGATTTTCGTTAGTCCGAAAATGAAAAGGGTTTGTTAATCTGAACATTTGTGGCGTTATTCCGAAGGTTCGTCATTCCGAAGGTTCATTAGCCCGAAAATGAAATAAGGTTCATTAATCTGAAAATGAAAAAAAGTTTGTTATTCCGAAGGTTCGTTAGTCCGAAAATAACTAACAACTAACGAACCTTATTTCATTTTCGTACTAACGAACCTTCGGAATGATGAACTGTAACCATTTTCTTAAGGCTTTATGAAACATAAACCCTAAACTGTGCCTCATACACACTCTATGGTAATTAATTGAACACATAGGAATGGTGCAAGGAGATGTGTTAATCACCTACAACATAGCTGTTTCCCTCTTTTCTTTTTATTATTTATGTATTGATTTTTCTGATATTGGTCTCCTCTCTCCATCTCTACCCCTCTCTCTCCTCCTCTTCTCTCTCTCCCCTCTTTCTTCCCCTCTCTCTTTCTCCCACTGTCTTCCTCTCTCCTCTCTCTTCCTCTCTCTTCCTCTCTCTCACTTTCTTCCTCTCTATCTTTTCCTCTCTTCCTCATAGGAGTGTTCATCAGCTACAATCCTTTATTCCCTTTTGACTTTATCCCTCTCCCTCTCTCTCCCTCTTTTCCCTTTCTCTTAATTTGGCAGTACTGTGAGTTGTTATCCTATTCATGATAGAATTCCACATTGTGTGGTTTTGCCCAATAGCTTTTGATGCAGAGAGAGCTATAAAACAAACCTAATATATGAGCAGAAAGTGCACAAAGTTCCTCACTCACTTTTTTTTCAGTCCGTATGTGTTGTTTGATGCTAGAAAAAAATCATATGAAATTAACCAGTATAAACCTTAAATTTCCAATGTGTTGGAGGTTAAATTGTTGCTATTCCATGCAAATCGGCAACTTTTGATTTTTCAGTACTCTGTTAATTTGTATTCGTTTCAGATATATAACTTTTTATAAGAACACTGTAGCAATAAAGGAAAAATTATGGTGTTGCCAATTTGAAGAAGAAAAGCTGGCCAGCTAGGGCTTCAAATATTTTTTTTTTTCTTGAATGGATGAATCATTGTCCTCTCATGTTATTTATCAATCTGGCTTGAATTGCTTTATTGCCCGAGTTTTGTGAGATCTTCTCCCATCCAAGATTTTCACATGCATACTGCAAATACTTTTTTTCATGAGTGTTGTGTGCTTTCTGTGTGTGTTTTCTTTTTATATATTTGGATTTATTTTGTATGTCTTTTCATTCGTTATCATTTTTTTTTAACAGAGCTGTTGTATAGGCCTGTCATGTCATTCGGCCATAGCAAGGAGGGCATTTTTGAAAATTGATTTATTTACACAATAATGAAAAGAAAACAAAGATAAAAAATACAAATTATGAACAATTCAAAATGAGATGGAATAGGAAGAAATGCATAATTTCATTGTGGAAGGAGCTAACAAGAAGACATAATAGCCGTCTTAAAAGCGTTGGCTCCGGCTTCCAACATATAACAGAAAATCAAAACAAATACAATGAGTTTATATATTTGTTAACAAAAGGAAATACGCATTCATCTCTAATTCCATAAATTAAAGACAGAGGATGAAATAAGTTGCATAGTTACATTAATAAGTTACAGGAATGTTATACTGTCAGTGTATGATTATACAGGTTAATTACTTCCCTTCTGGCTTCTAGTAGTCAATGAAAAGAAGAACAGTTCTTGAAAAGTAAGTCATAATATTGTTCTACAAGTCATTTCCTCCCAAGTGTTTCATTCTCAGTCTTTTGAAGCATGTTGTAAAGGGCAATTCCACGAGTTGGTGGACATGGACCGTTAAGTATAAATTTGGAATTTCAATAACTATAAATAATTATCTGTGCTGTATGACTTGTAGAAACCTGTACAAACATTGGGAAACTTGCTACAAATGGTTTACTACATACTAGTAATGAGCAAATTTTGGAAATTGGAAAAAATCATGTATTTGTTCACATTTTTGAGATATTTGGCCTATAAATCATGCATTTTTGGATTGCTAATCTGGAGATAAAGTATCCACAAAATTTCCAGGATTTGTATTAAGATTTAATCTAAAAGGTCCATTGATTGTTTTTCATTAAGAAAATCTTAAGAAATACCTAAGCCCTGCAAGCTACAATGAAATTAGAGTGGCCACTATTTCATGGACAAAATGTAACGCGAGTTACCGTCTCTTTCGCTCACTCTAATCTTAAGACTGAAGACTATTCAAAATTTGGTTCTGATGTTGTCACTAGCATACCCACAGACTAAAAAAATATGTTTCATTCAGGTTCTTGTATGCTGGTATGAAGAGAATTCCAAATAATCTACACTAATCTTTACAGTCATGTCTTTTTTTCATAATACCGATCTTCAAAGTGCTGTCAAACTTAGATGAAAAGATGTTTTGCATTCTTTCTTTGACTGATTGATAAATATCCAAATATCACCAGGGTGAAAGTCAACTTTCAGGGTCTTTTATTACCAGAATGCTAGCATTGACAACAAAAGAAAAATCTGTTATTTGTAACATGAGTTACCATGGAATTGCCCTAAACTGGATGTCACTGCAATGTACAACTAACGTTTTAACTACGTAGATTTGCCTGAAATCCTACTAGTTTTTACGTCACATTTTCAGAAATTTGTAAACTACGTGCATACATTTTCTAGGGATTCCTCTCTGTAAATGATTATGTGGAGCTTTGACAGGGGGACTTATCTCTATATGAATACAATTTAGATAGGTATGATAAATTATCATTTGTATGAAAGATAGAAAAACAAGAAAAAGAATAACCCAATTACTTTTTTCCTCTCTTCATTGCAAAGATTAAAAGTAATTAACTCTTAGATTTCCTGTCCAAGTGTTTCTTCTTATATCAGATAAGATAAGATAAGATAAAATAAGATAAGATAAGATAAGATAAGATAAGGTAAGGTAAGATAAGATAAGATAAGATAAGATAAGATAAGATAAGGTAAGGTAAGGTAAGGTAAGGTAAGGTAAGGTAAGGTAAGGTAAGGTAAGGTAAGGTAAGGTAAGGTAAGATAAGATAAGATAAGATAAGATAAGATAAGATAAGATAAGATAAGATAAGATAAGATAAGATAAGATAAGATAAGATAAGATAAGATAAGATTTTATTAAACTCTATCGACCCCCAATCGGGAGTATGAGAGTCTCAACAAGAACATATTTACAATAATGAATTTGTGTATAAAAATGAACATAATGAAATGAATGTATGAATATCAGAATCATGCGATTTTTGGGGTTATGACTTGAATGGGTCATGAGGCTAGGAAAAATTCAGATCTAAGGTCTATTCAGTTGAACTGTTTCATTGAGAGAGGTGATGTGAATTGTTGAATCTTTGCTCTTTATTGTCAACATCATCACCATCATCATCTTTATCATCTCATCATCATAATGATTATCATCATCAACATCAATATCAACATCATTATTATCATTAGTAGTAGTATCATTAACTTATCACCACCAGTCCACCACCATCATCATCATCATCACCATCATCATTATTCTTAGTATCATCATCATCACATCATCATTATCATCATTAGAATCAGTAGTGAAGGGTCCAAAATACGGATTTAGTGACTGCTATATCTTTTCCAGAGTTGATTAATGTCTGTCAAATTGATCTGATTATGCTTTATTTCTCCCTATCTTACTCCTCCACAATTTGCAATGACATTCCAAGAAGGCTTTACATAGCCTCGCATGTGACACTTATTCCTTCACAACGACCTTCCATGACTGGTCATTAAGCTGTGAGATGTCATCTTGCATTGGGTATCCTACACAGGGGCAGCGCTACAGGGGGTGGGGTCTGTGGGAGGGGGGGGGCAGCCCCCTATGACTTTTCTAGTGGAAAAGAAGAAGAGCAGTAGGAGTAGGGCAGGGTCATGCAGCTATATATAATAGCCCTATGTGTTCATTTGTGCACAAAGCTTGAGTTTATGTTTGAGGAAACAAAGACTGCAACACATATCTAAATTGCTGCCAGTCATCCATTTAGATTCTTGGAAAAAGCTCAATAATAACCTTGACTGATTTATGTGAAAGGGCTGTGGTGAAATCTAATTTGCTATGACATATAGATCAGGTTTAGATTGTTCTTTAACAGTATCGTAATCTGCAACACCTCAGATGCTTTCATAGCAACCAGTTGAATGATGAAAATGAGGAATGGGTCACAGAATTGTTCATTCTCTTTCGTTTCGAATTGGGTTTGCATGCAAAGTTAGGATGACAGCAGAGAATGGACAGGGCTCTCAAGGTGATCAAATCGCTATTTTGACGTCAGTTTATTACGCCTTCTTGTCATTACGGTTTCATGTCAATTCACTAGACTGGTAAGAAAATGACTATTTTCCATAAACCCACAAATGTTATGCTTAGAAGCGCTAAGTGTCACATTTGATGCCACACTGTCTCTTTAATCCTGAGTAATGATAACCACCTAGTTGTAGTTGCGTACGATCTGAATGGGTCTTTAACAATGTTTTCCAAGTTCAGATGATAATATTGTTTCTCGGAGGCCATACAAGTATATTTATGACGCATTTGGGACGTGATGACATGTATGAGGATTACTGAGTCCCCTGTTTTTCTCATCCCTTTTTTTTCTTTGGATTTTATATCTTGAAACAGTTGGATCAGACCTCATCCACATTTGCAGTGATGATATAATTGGTTCTTTTAATTAACCATCATGGACACTGTCTCCATATTCTCTCTCCTTTCTTCTGCTTCCTATTTCACTTCAAAGGAATGCATTTGCATAGGGCCACCACCCCCTCCCCCCCCCCCCCCCCCGAAAAGGAAATTAGTGGCTGAGTGATCCCAATTACTATCTCTTTGACAACCTTTTTTTAACATTACAAATTGCTCTCATGATTAGACCAGGGGGGTGTTTCAGAAAGCTGTTGTAAAGTTACGCATGACTTTACGGACGATTTGGAAAAGGAAGTGCCAAATGGGATACCAAAAGTTTTTCCTGATGTTTTAACAAAGTGTGACTGCATTTCCCATAATCTCAATTATATACTTCCAAATAAAAATGTTTGTAAACAATTGTAATGTTAATCTATTTCTGCATATTTCACCTTTAGCTGATACTGTTTATGACGATTCAGAATTCCATTTGGCTTGCCATATTCAAGTCATTCGTTAAGTCATTCGTAACTTTACAAACAGCTTTATGAACCCCCCCCCCCCAACCCCCCACCTGGTGTTTGTGAAGGTGCTTGTGCTTTAAGGCTTGTTTGTTCAATATGAAGTGATAAAATCACACAATTTTTTTTTAGTACAGATGAATGTGATATGAGGCAGCTTCCCTACCCCCCCCCCCCCCAAGAAAATAAAAACAAAATTGGCGATACCACTATATTTCTTTTAAGGCTACAATTTTCATATAATATGTCATGTATCTGAATTGAATATACACTGTAAATTGATAGACAGAGTGATGACAAGTTCAAATCTTGTTAATTGTGCATGGAAAAGTAGTGATTTTTTACTTTCTTCATGTTGCCATTATAGAGATTTTTGTGCCCATTTTTCTTTTAAAAAGTTGCAGCATCCGATAACAAATAATGATGCAACCAAAATGGGCACAGAATGTGCAGAATTTTTTTGCTCTCTCTCTGCTCGTCTGTTTGATATGCTTTATACAGATATGCATCAAAGGTTATAGGGTCAAACCACAAATGTTGAATTCTTTCAAAATGGGTTAACCTACAATGTGCAATAACTAAATCATGCATGTCTTTATCTAAACTTTTCTTGCTGTTACAGATTCGAGATCACCATAGAGTTGAAGACCACGCAGAAGGACAGTCTTATCTTCTACATGGCGGATCCAAGCGAGAACTACTACGCCGCTCTCCAACTCATGAATGGATTTGTCTTCTTTAACTTCAAGATTGGAAACTCACCAGTTTTCCTGGACTCTGACTTTGTCATTGATGATGGCTACTGGCATACGGTAAGAAATGTTTCCGCAAATGTGCCTTTCAGACTAGAAGACATTCAATAACCCAAATTCATAAACGAGGTTTATTCTCAGATGGGTGAACAGAACTCATTCTCTACTTGAACCCTTTTGCTAACATCACCCTCCCTTCATGGTTTTGCTTACTAACATTTGATACAGAACCATGAAAAATCTGCCAGATGCAAGAGCAGAAAAAGCAAGATAATTCTACTTATTCCCTGACCATTTTGATAAATTACCATTAGGAGAAGAATGACTTAAATCTTTAAATTGATAAAATGATTAAAAGTTGTTTTTTTTTTAAATACTGTTTTCCCTTGCTATTTGACAATATTCTGTTTGATATGGTCTCTTTCAATCTGCATTCATGAAGTATTTTTTTTATGAAATAAAAGTACCAGTATTGCCAATTTGAGGAGAAATGATGATTAAATTAGTCTCCGATGTCGGACTCTCCTCTGCAGATTGAGATATCAAGGAACAGGAAGACTGGGACCCTTCAGGTGGACGGAACAAAGCGAACGAGGGCTAAGTCGGACAACGGACGAAAAAATCTCAACATCCAATCGCCTATCTATATTGGTGGTCTTCCTTACAACAGGCAGTCACCCAACGTGTATGGGGTAAGCTATTGAGTTCCCATTTGTAACGGTAGACCTACTTAATGTCCTTTAGCAAGACATTAATCCATGTTTGCCACTCTCCGCCCAGGTGTAAATAGGGACCAAATAAACTAAAGCGGTACATATTTGGCTGCTGAGCTAGGACGGAGCTAGTAACATTGGAGTACCATGCATTGTATGAGTCCCCATCATCACCATCATCATCATCATCATCATCATCTTCAACATCATCATCATTCTCATTTCATCATCATCATCGTTATCATTTTTTATTGCTTTTATTTTTTTTAATGGCAAATAAAAGAATGTTATGTAGAACTAAAAGAAGAATACATAATACAATACATGAAGATTGAACGTGATGTAATTTGATCATCCAGGTGTATTGACAAGTTTCCAGAGGCTTATACAAGGCCCACCCACTTCCCTTAGGTGATGTGTTTTAAGGCACCTTATCAAAAGTCACATCCTTCTGTTTTTAGTGTCTTTTCCGCGTGTGGGAATTCACATCCTCTTTCCTGATGCCCTGTTGTTTATGTCTATGGAGGAACGGAAGGATAATAATAATAATGATAATAATACATAGGATTTCTATAGCGTCTTTTCCATTTTGATTAAATGCTCGAGGTGCTTTAAAAAAAAAAAAAATACAGATAAACAAAGAATGCCTAACAACATTACAACACAGAAAAGAAAAAGAAAATGAAAATGTCTGTCTTCAAACCTAGTACCTGCTAGTGAACAAATGTGATTTAAGGTTTCCCTTGAAGGAAGTTGAAGAGGTTGCATTCTTCAGCTCCTGTGGGAGTGAATTCCACAGGGCTGGTCCGACATGAGCAAATGCTCGATCCCCCCAGGATAGTAGACCAAAAGACGCTGAGCGAGAAAGACACCAAAGGCCGTGGTCAAATTGGGCTCAGACTTATGATAAGAAGCCTAGAAATAATTATCTTAGTATCAATGATTCTTATAACTCACAATACACATCCCCCAAATTAATACCTAATCAACCAATATGAGAGACTGCTGGACAGTTTAATTATCCTTGACCTCTAGCTAGTATCACCATTAAAGTAGAAAATATCTGGGTTAAGTTGGAAGGCAAGATCTCCACCACATCTTTACTTTAAGAAGATAATTTCACTCTCATATATTCAAAGGCATTAAGAGTGTCTGGAGTGTCAGGGTACCACAGACATGAGTGTTACACAAGAACCCCACTGAATTTATTTGATTTATTGCATTGGAGTGTTGTTTTCTTGGTATTAATTTATTCATTAAAACTGCAGGTCCCCTAAAAGTGCTCTCTTTTATTTTTAGCCTTGCTTACTGGGGTCAGTCTCTGAATACATGATATGCAGGATTTGCCAGGAGCATTACAAATAATTGAATAGACAACTTAATATTGGCCGATTGTCATGATCTGTGCATCAAATAAAAGAAGAGGAATTAGAGATTCATAAAATGCTTTTATATTGTTCAAAATAATTGAAAAAAGGTGAAATATTATTTACTTCCATGGCAAAATAATGGGAATGAAAAGAATTGTAGACCTGAACAAAACTCACATAGTTTTATTGTGAGGCAGGTTGAATTTGACATGGGTGTATATGGCATTATCTGTACTCTCCAAATAATTAAATAACATGAATGTGCAATTCATGGCATTGTCAGGATCCAGCAATATGTAACCAATGTACATAATTTGTCTTCGAAATTAGTTGATTCCAGCACTTCGATTGGTTACCACTGCGCAACATATTTCTCACAGTTTTCTCGTCTACCCACAGGTTTATACATGGTTTCATACATGTACATCACATGATGGCTTGCACTTTGCAATTTCAAAGAGAGTTTTTTTTTGTATTGCGGTTGAATATTGCTGGATCCCGACTTTGTCATAAATGTATGATTGTTTGAATACAATAATGTAAAAGATGAAGCTCCAATACATCCATATGTATGTGTCTTGATGGCAGCTCATATACTGTTTTAATATATGTCTTTCACCTACTGGAAATCTTCTAAAGAAGAAAGTGTTTCATTTTACTATTTTATCAATTATTTTTAACAACTTTTTCATTAAATTTTGACTTAAATAAGATACTGTATTTCTCTGTTGGTAAACTGTCCTTTGTCTTTTTTGCAGAAAATCTGATGAACATAGGATTAATAGATCTTGAATTACATAACTTTGTAGATGACCTTGCAATACAGCCGTCTGGTTGCAGGGAGAAAGTACTATTTAGGGCACTGGAAATAAAAGGCGCCCCTTTTGATCATTAGCATGCGACCTGCGGTTTGGCTGTATTGTTGTCTTATGAAATGCTTTTCAACACAATATATTTGCAAAAGGATTGAAATTCATAAAAGAAAAGGGAAGGATATTGGTTGAGCCACCAGCGTTAATCCTTGACCTGGTGACAAATTTATAAAGCTAACCATCTTTCATAAAATAGAGCATTAGCTGCTATGCTTCGGGTCTTAAGACTAATTGGATATTGTCAGTTGTCAGCCGTTACTTAGAATGCAAATTCATGGTGATTTTTTTTAAACAGAGATTTTTGTTATAACTAAACCGGTGAACGTTGTTTCCAAATTTGAAA
The DNA here is from genome assembly GCA_029962745.1 of Echinometra lucunter. Classification (NCBI taxonomy): domain Eukaryota; kingdom Metazoa; phylum Echinodermata; class Echinoidea; order Camarodonta; family Echinometridae; genus Echinometra; species Echinometra lucunter. The sequence continues at coordinate 2,755,403 of CM057164.1, read as the reverse complement.
TGGGCAGAAGTTACAGATAACTCACAGATTGAATCACAGTTGTAATGAAAGTTTGTTGGAAGCCAGTTGAATAAGGCAGGTGGTTTCAAAGGTTTGTTTTGTTTTGCTCTGTTCTCTTTTAGTATCACTTTGTTGTTGTTGTTTTTTCCTGCACAATTCAATTTTCTTTCATTTTTTTCCTTCAGCCAAATTGATATTGGGGTTTTAAAAAACAAATCAATAAGTAGGGCAATAATTATTTTAGAACTGTGTATGTTTTGTTTATCTTTTTGCCTTTTTTTTTTCCTTGGCCTTGCATATTAGTGTTTTTCCTTTTGCCTAATTAACTTTTTTTTCAAGAAATTTATCAAATAAGGCAATTACTTTCAAAGGGCTTTTGCTTTTGTTTTGTTTCACCACTTTTTTTCTGTCACCATTGTTTGTTTTTTGTTACTGCTTCATGGTAATGGATATGGATTAATTACTTGTAATATGAGACCAACCTTTGTGTTGTTTTAACCTGAAATTCCTTAAAAGCCGTGTTTTAATCAAACCTTTGTCAAAAAATGCTCTGTTATTGATATGGAATAAGTGCAAGGACATAAAGATAATTACTGAGGAATATAATGAAAGACAAGATGGCCCTTTGTGTTTTGCTGATAGCTTTATGATATATCCCGTTCTTTTTTTCTCTGTGTGTTTCCCTATTTATTTGTCTTACGTGCAATTTTTTTGTTCTTTCCTGTCATCTGTTTTTTTCCTCTCTATTCTCATTGTACTTCCATCTTAATATTTGCCTGCCACTCTTAATCTCCAACACTCTGAGATCTCTTAGGTTATTTCTTTGCTTTCATATTTTGTGCTCTTTTTCTAATTTTTCCCGAACTATTAAAATGATTTTATTTACCTGTGGTATTCTCATCAGCATCAGTGCTGTTCTCATTGAGGGCTTACAGTTGTTATTACCCTGGCAATAGCCATGTTCCCATTGACACTTTGGTCAAGTTATCTCTCATATATACAGATGAGAGTCAAGAGCCTTCACTTATTTACCAGAGTACTCCCACTCCTGTTATATATGTCTTCTGTTGCAAGCATTTCAGTGGTGAAATAGTATGAATTTTCTATTCCATACAGACAAATATCTTTTCTCTGTATGAATTTTCTATTCCATACAGACAAATATCTTTTCTTCAAATCAACTTGATGAAAATTGAATGTTTTAACCCCCTCCCTCTCAAATAATGAATGTACTATCTGTTACAATGTTTTGTCCTTTAATTTTCTCTAGGATGGATTTGATGGATGTATACGCAAGTTCCATTTGAATGGCATAGACATTGACCTGACAGGAAAGTCTAATAATTCTTATGGAGTTGTGACATGCTACACCAATACAGAACCCGGGCATTACTTCCAGGGCATAGGTCATGCACTGTTAGGTAAGATTTGAAAAAAAAAAAGAGTAGAGAAGATTGGAAGGGAGGATGATATATGATAGGAAGAAGAGAAAGAGAGAGAGAGTGAGGGAGGAGTAGGGGCAGGAGAAAAGAAACAGAGGGAGAAGGGGAGAACAAGGGGAAGAAATGGTGAAAGGGGAAAAAGAAAGAGCAAAAGATATAAAGAGACAAAAAACAAAGACTTTAAAATAAAGACAAATAGAGAAAGAGGACTAAATAGTTAATGTCCAGAAAAAAAAAAACAGAAAAAAAAAGTTTGATGAGCAATAGAAAAAAAGGTAGGAAAATGTGATTAAGATTTGCAGATAAAGGACTGTCAAGTAAATTTTTGACTATATCAGTGGTGAAATTTTTAGATTTTTGAAAAATTTGACTAATCATAGAGCTTTAAGAGATGTGCAACAGTACTATTATTTTCTTTACACATTTATATTTTGAAATGATATATTTGGAATATATTTTGGGCTGCTTATCAAAAGTCTTGTCCCGCATCTTTCATCATCTTCCCCGCGACACCATTCTTTTACATCGGCTTTCCCAATCCCCCGTTGTTTTGTCAACGGAGAAATGGGAGGATTGGAGGGGAAAAGATGCTGACTGGCAAAGACGCTAAAGACTGCATTCCAAATTGGCTCTGACTTTTGATAAGGTGCCTTACAGGAACTATATTTCTCTACCGATGAATAACTATTGCCCTCTTTTTACTTCTGTACAGCTAACCAACAGCAGATAGGATCTGACTTTGAGCTTCTCATTGAGTTCAGAACTGCTCAAAAAGATGGTCTCCTATTTGCTGCTACTGATCTGGATGGTGTGGGAATTACTGTTCTTATAAGTGACCATGATGTAAGTTGTTTTTTCCTTCATGTTCATATTTGTTTAATTCACACTTTCATGGGAAAGTGGAATATTGCTGGTGTTGCTGTTGTTAATATTTAGAAATTTATCAGTATTAAGGGAAGAGATATCTGTGTTAAATACAAAATTACAGAGAAAATAACTAATGAGAAATGTGCGGGGACATCTCCCAAGAAATATTGCTCTTAAGAAACATTTTTGGACTTACCAAATACTGCAGTACAACTCCAAACCAAACACTTAACATAACCCAAATCCTAAACCTTACTCTAATCCTAACAGATTAGCCATCAAGTTACATGGGTGGGTAGTGGTGTATTGGCATTCAAAAGTCTTCTTACATCACAGGATTGTGTTTGATGACGGATAAAAAGGTAATTTCTTTGATTATCAATCGTGCTGTGCAATCATGCTGTGCTGTTTTAGTTGCAATGGATAAGAAAAAAATATAATCTCCATTTGCATTTACAGATTCTCCTGAAGCTATATACGGGCCGCAGGATGGCTGAGATTCCGTTCCGAGCACACAACAACTTTACTGTCTGTGACTACCAATGGCACCTGGTACAGGTGATAGAGTTGAATGGTCTGTGGCAGCTTTCCGTAGACGGCATCATGGCCAACAATCTCCGAGGGACCGTCCGACTACCGGGAGATGAGCGCTACCAGTTCTATGCTGGTGGTAACCCATGTAAGTATGGGAAAAGTCCCTGGGATAGGAAGTAATATAGAGATCCCTTGCCTTTTTGAGTTACATTTGTTTATTTTAAGAACTCCCAAACTCAGGAAACTAGCACTACCAGTTCTATTCTGGCAGTTACCCTTGTAAATATACTAGACGTCCTGACAATGGTGCTCCAATATATGTTCTTATGACTATGTGGTCTATGCTGGTATTCAGTCATTAAATCAGTGTAAGTATTTCATTTATTTTTCACCTTAAGTAAAATACTTAGCCAACTTCACTATTCGGTTGAATTAAGTGGCTAAGTATTTTACCCTAAGTCCAAGGCAGTCACTTAGCAGACCTAAGAATATTACGGTACTTTGGTAGTCTGATCAGCTGGCATGTAATTTTTGAACGTAAGAACAGTCATGACACGCTGCGCACAGGTGAATTACATAATGGAGCATACAGTGGGGTGCCTCTAGTTTGCGCTGTCTGGGATCAACTCTGTATGACATAACACTCTGGTGATTATTAGATGGGAAGGAGGACCCTAGTGTAGCGTTACAATGTCACATTTCAACCATGCGCCTTCATGTTTATGATCATGTCCGCAAAGAGATGAGGTGAAGAACTAAAGATCATTGTTGATCATTTTAACTATGATGATGATTACAGTCATTCAAGTCTCCTTTCTCTATCGTGAGGTAATATCTGATGCAACACTTTTTCCACTTTTCTTCTCACAGTATCTAACCCTGATGCCATCAAGTTCAGAGGCTGTATACGACGCTTGGAGGTCAATGGAGAAGCCGTTCCTGTGGAGTCATCAGTAGAGATTGTCGGTGTGGTGCCACTAGAGTGCCCCATTCTATGACGATGATGATGATGTATCGTCGTGAATGACACTGTGCTGCTCTACTTTCAGCAGATGTTGATTCCGCAAGGGCTATGTGCAAATCTTTGAAATGAAGTATTCTATAGCTGCATTCCAAATACAGGACCACAGACAGAGACTTGGACCCATCCTCTTTGATTAAGATCGATTGCATGTTTTGTGCATTTTGTAATTTGATATTTTGTTTCCTTGAAAGCCAAAAGGGAATTAACATGAAACTTGTGTACTGAAACACTGATGTAAAGCCCTCTTAGCTCTTAATTTATAACTTTTATTCAGACCTGTAGCAATGGACTGCTCAAGATAAAAAGGTGATTTTGACAGGCATTTTGATCTTTATACACTGATCCCTTTAGAAGCAGTTACAGCGAGAGACACTGCTTGTGTAAAGTGGTATGTGTGGTCTTTATCTCTTGACAAAGGATGTTGGAATATGAAATTCCTTGACCATGTAAAGCATTGCTGGAAAGCTTCATGTATAATTAAGCATATGCTTTGAAAATAACTTTCAAATATTTTCAGTGCTTTATGTGTTTCGTAAATTTATTAGCATCACAGTATAATGTATATATTAATTGAAATGATTTTGATATTAGCATTGACATCATTATTATGAGGATGATGAATTCATGAATCAATATTTAGGAAGAGTATGTTTCAGCATATGTTTAGAATGATTCCTCTTAGCCCATTGATTACGATTTGATTTTAGTTTAACCACTCATTCTCCATAGACCCTATCCCGAGTTATCTTGGGCTTAGTGATCAACAGGTTTAAATTGCATGTGCCTTTTTTTAATGTATAAAAAGTATTTTCGTTTGAAGTTTTCAGGGACTTGATGTAGTATCTGAGTTAAATACTTTACATGAATTTGTTATGTCTACATTTTTTTTTCATTAACCCACAGAGGTACAGCGTCTCCTTTAGGAGACGCTTTTGCAGTATCTGTTGGTCCAGAATGCTGGGCAGTACATATCATACATGAGTAGAAAGAGAAAAATGCACAGAAAAATTTGAGCCTATTCCCAATGCTGCATGGTGTGGCATTCTCGAATTAAAGCAGTTTGATTGTAACTAATCATTATACTCTTTAAATTGGCAACGCAGTGAATAATACATAATTACTATTTATGTGTACAAATTGGCAATTTCTGATAAAATTTTACATTTATAATTCATTTTGGTTCATGTTATATCCATGATTATTTTTTTCAAGCTATGTAAGCATGGAAAAAAAAATAATTTTTGTTGCCAATTTGAGGACTGAAGATGATTAATTTAGACCTCAAGAAAGCTCTGTACTGCTATGGGTTAACTTTGTATATAACTATGATTTGAAATAAGAAACAATGCCATTTTGATGTTTACTTCTTCATCCACCTGGAAAAAATTGGAATTGACATAATTTCCTATATAATTATGAACAGATTTTTTCTTTTAAAGTTCTGCAAGTGCACAATTTATCATTCAACCAGTCATCCATGTACATGCAGGACAATTGATAAAGTGAATTTTTATGTACCTGTAGTGCAATTTCTCAACAACAACAAAAAAATCTAGTAAACCTTTGTTACTGTTCAAGGGAGAGTTTATCACAAAGGGGCTGACATTGCATGTAATTATTTTTGTTTTTATAGTGTTCAGATTTCATGTATGTTTAGTTTGTATGCAACCTCTCTTTCAGTATTTTATATGGTACTTTAAAAAAAAGTTTATATGGTATTTTTTTAAGTTGAGCTGTTATCATGCATGGCTTTTATTGATCATGCATTGATATATTATTTGTAAGCATGCACTGAATTGCCTGTTTACAAGTATTCTTATGATTAATTAGCTGAAGAATGGGAGGATGTTTTTAATAGCTGCATGTAATTATGCTGTGTTTATCTTAGCTATGATATGATGTATTTATGAGATTGTGTGTTTTATCATTAGTGTTTTATCTTTAGGCCGCTTATCAAAAGTCTTGTTCCGCCTCTTTGATTGTCTTCTCCCTGACCGTTCTTTTACGTCGGCTTTCCCGATCCCTGGTTGTTTTGTCTACGGAGAAACGGGAGGATCGGAGGGGAAAAACACTGAACGGGAAAGACGCTAAAAGCTGCGTTCCATATTGGCTCTGACTTTTGATAAGGTGCCTTGTGTTAGAAGGAAAGAAGAGACATTATAAGAGTCTCTTATTGTCGCACAAAGGGGGGTGGGGGGGGGGGGGGGTCGAGGAGGAAGAGAGGAATAGGCACTATACTGGTAGTCTGCAAAACTTAGTACACGAAGAAATATGAAATAAAGTTTTACTTTGTCTCATTCATAACACTGCCAAATATTGTGTTAAAATGTGTTTTACTTTTATACTTTTTATTTATGTGACAATGAGTATGTCATTCTCATGACATGTTTGTTTTTTTTTTTTTCCAGTTTTATATACACATAATTTGGGCAGCATGTTTATCTTACTTCTTCTGCTACAAATGCTGACTCTGGTGTGCTTTCTGTAAACATATATCTTCTGTAAATGAAAGCTATGTAAATAGGTACTTGTAAGATTTGTTCAAATTGGGATACACACTAATCGTATTTATAAATCTAAAGATTTTACATGTACTTATACATGTACATTAGTTGGAATTTTTATGTTGTTTTCACTGTAACTTTGCATTGAGCTGTATTATAACACACGATGCTTCATTGCTACATTAAGTGGTGCTATGAAATTTTCTCCTTCATTGATTCCTCCAGGCTTTAGTTCATCCAGCTTTAGTGTGAGAATTAGGGCTGCAGTTGGGTCTGGGGTTAGGTCTTAGTGTTGGGATTTGCAGAGATGCCAACTGTTCCTTTTTTGTGCAGCATTTTATAATATATTTTTTAAACAAAAGATATGGCAGGTTTCATTGAAAATACCTCCCCCCTGCCCCCCCCCCCCCCCATTGTATTACTACACATTTCTTTAGCAGAAAAGGTCAAAATACTTGTTTTCCACCCAAAATGCACCTTTTCAGCCATTAAAATGCTGCAATGAATTGTACAAGGTTGGCATCCTTGGATTAGGTCTAGGTCTAGGGTTGGGATAGGTCTAGAGTTGGGATAATTAGGTCTAATGTTTGGTCTAGGGTTGGGATAGGTCTAGAGTTGGGATAATTAGGTCTAATGTTTGGTCTAGGGTTGGGATAGGTCTAGAGTTGGGATAATTAGGTCTAATGTTTGGTCTAGGGTTGGGATAGGTCTAGAGTTGGGATAATTAGGTCTAATGTTTTGGTCAAGGTTTGAAGTTAGCACTGTAGTTAGTTGTGGATATCGACCCTAGAGCATTTGTGGCTGGATAGCGACCTGCTTCTAATCTTACAAGGTACAATTGAGGTATGAGAAAAAATGGTGCTGATTTGGGATTTCTGAAACTACTTAACCTTTGCTGTGCAACCTATTTCATGGACAGTTATGTTTGAAATTCCTTGAAGCGCATTTTCACTTTTTATTACTTTTTTTGTATGCAGTGTGAGTAAATGTGAGTAAAAGTTGAAAGCAATTATCCATATTTACGTGCATTTTTGTATATAAAACAAACCTGCTGATCTATCAAATGTGACAAGGTATACAAAATTTGTACTCCTGCACCACAAGAGTGAAAATAGATAGTGATAGCATTATCATCAAAATATCCAGTATTTTGTACATAGTGGCATCCATATGTATTAGTATAAAATTTGGACACAGTATTTGTCTATATCTTCCATTGATATAAGGTGCTTTCAACACAAGAACTTTGTTCTGAACAATCGTGGCTCAGCTCTCAAGTTCTGCCACCCTCGTAACCTCAGGGCCTGTATACATGCACACTTGACTTCTTTGGCGAATGTACATAAAAAAGCATCTACTGTGCGAGAATATAAGACAGTATGTATGTAAATGAAACATCTGAACTTATTTTCTCTGTTTTATAAAGATTTTGACAGGTTTAAGTCATGCATTTTACATTTCTGTTTTTATGAAGGTACAATTATCTTGCAAGTTTTGAAAACCTTGAAATAGTTTTTTGAGTTAAGTCGTGTTTTATTTCTGTTGAGATTTTTAAAAGAAAGTTTCACATTTTTAATTTCATGTATTTGTGAAATAGATGCTAAGAAGACAAATGAAGGATTATTAAAAACTTTAAAACTGGAAACTCATATGTGACAAAAACATTTGCATTTTTTTTTTGAGATTTAAAGATATATATATATATTTTCTCATGTATGATATTTCGCAACATAAAAAACTTGCTTAAACCTGAACCTTTGGCATAATTTGTTTTAAAAATTTTGTCTGTGAAAGTATTGGGTTTTTGAAATATTGAATGATGTTGATTAACGAAGTTATTTCTGAAGCACTATTTCTTTCAAAGGAAAATGACTTTGATAGTTAATGAAATATATTGAAAAATGATATTAATTGTCAATTTGAAATAGTAGATATGCTGAAATGATTTTTTATTTGATGGAGTTGTTTAAAGTTTACATGACTATCTGTAGTATGTGTATATACCTGTAGTTCTTTTAACTTATTGAATTCTACTTTTTTTATGCATATTGTATTCTGATTATAGGCAGTGTATTGTAAACTTACTATTGTTTAGGCATTTTATCTTTATGTCGTTGTGCAAAAGAACGCGTCCGGAACGCAAAATACAAAAATGCAAAAATTAGAATGTATATTTTGACATAATTATTGGAGTAGAATTTTAGCAAAGATCATGCCACAAGAAGATTGTATATCAATTAACAAGGTCTGCATGCTACCTGTGAAATTATCAGTCATTGTTTGAAAAATGTGAATTTCATTAATTTTACATTTTGCATTCTGGATGTGTAATTTTGCACAATGACATAAAGATAAGATGCCTTAATCAATAGCATTTTGGATGGTGGACAATATTCTTCCATGAAATTGTACTTGTATACCAGTTTGAAGATTTACCAATCACTAAAGACATTTCACTCTGTATGAGCAGCGGATCGAGGCGGAGGCGCAAGCGGCATGCACCCCCTTTCATCTTTTTAAGAAAATCGCACATTGAACATACATGTTAATATAGCTACATATAAGAAAATTGTCGGCTGTGCCCCCGCTATCTTCAAAGTTGCCATTTGTGCCCCCTTTATTTCCAAATCCTGGATCCACGGCTGCTCTGTATGTTAGAGATTCAGAGTCACTACAAGATATGAGCTTTAACTCTTACTGTGCCAAGGGGTTTTGCTTGTTCCAAGATTCTACCAAATCATGAACAAAGCTTACTTTTCAAATGCCTGCAAATTTTCAGCAGAAACTTCTTTACACATATGTTGTACACAAAAGTTATAGAAAATTTATTACCCTTTCAAATGATTCCAAATATTTCTTTTAATTCAATGCCATGCATGAAAATTATTTGTTTGCTATTGTTTTATGGTAAAATAAGAATGGATTCTTTCCAAAATCTGCAGTTTTCTTAAACAAATCCTATGGTAGCATATAGTGACTGATAGATATTTCAAATATTAGATTTATCCTAATGCTGAAAATTTGTTTACAAATGATAAAATTATCCCATTAAGCTTCTTCATTTACTAGATTTATCCTCTAAACTTTGACATAATTTCATCCCCACATACATCTTTCTAAATGGAGCAACGGTTGATTAAAAAATGCAAAGTCTCTTTGTCACATATACGTGACATCGGCACTATAAGTGTTAAATTTTACTTCTGTAAGGAGATGTCATCTGTTTGGAGCCAGAAGTCTGTATAAAATGGCGTGAGTTCATGCCCTCCTAGCTCCAAACAAATCAAATTATGAGTTCAGGTATTTTCAAAATTAACATAAACGTGACTAGTGAGGTAGACTAGTTGACAAACATGCACGTGCTGATAGGAATTGGAGCATTTGCGGAATCAAATAGCCATGTGATTCTGTTAATACCCTAATTACATATATATGGTCTTATGTTATCCTCTAGTTTCTTGACCGTTAGTTCCTAGAATGCTGGTAAAGTTGGGGGGGGGGGGATTATTTCACAAGTACTAGCTTCAAACAAATTATTTTCTTTCGGGGATTGCTACATTTTATTTCATTCTTGAATGGCCTTGTAATATTCTATCCATTCATGCAATATATTCAAAGGTCATTCATCCTTTCATTTAAAGCACATTTCCAAAGGCATTACTATTTACTTCCACTTTCATCTATGCAAAGTCTCCTTTTACCTACTAGTTTTATAGTTTCAATTTTGGATATATTAATATCAAAGCTGCTGTAAGTGTTGAGCAAGACTAAACGACTGAGAATAATTCTGATTTGTCTATGGTTGTTTTTATTAGGATTTTTGACATTCATTTAGACTCACTTTTCAGTGAGGAAATGCATACCATGTACAATGGTAAGCCAAGAGAGGGCTCTGTATGCAATAGTAGCATTTTGGCACTTTGACTGAACTGCAAAGTCTGCAAACTCTGCTCTGAAAGATTTTCTATAATCATATCTTTTCTGCCAATAAAGTAACAGACACATACAGTCTTTGTTTCTTGAAGAGATTTATCTTTCTGCAGAGAAGATTAACCTTAATAGAAATTTAGTGAAGTTCTTTATTTTCATTCTTGAAAACTAATCTCAATTGGTTTGTGATAGGACTCTGATAAGTATTGTACACAGAAAAACAAGGCCAAAAGTTTTTCAGTTGTTACACAGTGCCCTCTTGAGTTCAAAGTATTACAGTTTACACAAGTAAAAGCACTTTTTTTTCTTTCTCAGGGACTTTATTATAACCCGAATTAAAAAACCCATTTCAATCTAAGGATGATGCTATATTTAGGTGGACATGAAAATCCACTCTTCATTTTGTTTATGTTCAGTTTTACTGTATTTTACTGTATATTGAATAGTTTATTTGTTGATTTCCTAGTTTTAGTTTCACCGTGATCATATTTATCATTTACTGAGTGTGTATATAGACAAACATAATTTATTTTGATTGAACCAGTCTTGAAATGTGATATGTTTGTAAATCGCCTGTAAGATAAATGAACAAATTTTTACAAATATGATTCTGTGCTAAACTGTAATTTGATAAATGTGAAATTGATGATCAATGGCAATAATGCCTGTGATTTGCTGCATAGCAGTTGATAATATATTTTACTGTTTCCATGAAATTTTGTTGTTGTGGTGTCCTTTATGAATGAGAAAAGAACAAATGAAAATGACTATGTATGAGAAAGAGAGGGAGAGCGGGGGGGGGGGGAATTTTTTTTTTCTCTCTCTCTCTCTCTCTCTCGCTTAACTGCTGTTTTGCTCATTCAACGCTAACATGAAGTGAAAACTGATTTTATCACCTGGGGCCTGCATACATTTTTTTTTTGGTTAAATATTACCATTATATTAATGGCAAAAATTATTCCGGCTGCTCGAAGTCAAGAATCGAGCGCAAAACTATTAACAGGACACTGAAGAAAAGAGCTACAGGTAAGACTGTGGTGTAAATAGCTTTTATTTCATATTATATCAGGCACTTGCAGATATCAATAAACTGATTATGTTCATTTTGCTATTTTTATACAAAATATCATACAATACAAATACGTACAGTAATTTATATAGCACAAGTCGAAAGCATCAAAACAAGGATGCCCCCAGACATAACATTTACAGGATAAAAATGCATTTCTTAGATATATTTACAAAAAATAAATCGATATCTTACATGATATCAGTATAAGCCGTGCAGTATTTCATACCGACTAGTAACTATACGATAAACTAATCAGACAGATTTGCATTTGCAGTCTAATTTCTCGCAAAATTATTACATAGGTTATCGATAGAACAAGGTGATTGTTAATTGAAAGAACTGAAAAAATGATTAAAAAACAAAATGACAAATGATTTCAGATTTAATATCGAAGAATGATACGTTAGATACATTAACAGTACATCGTTTCAACTTTGAGACTTTAGTTTTCGGCTTGCTCTTACATTTCTACAGGCGAAACAAGTGGCCTCGGATATAAAAATGTGATTTCACTGTTCAAGATTTTCTGTTGTGAAAAAGGCAAAAAGAAAAAAAAAGAAAAAAGAATACCTCCGTCATTTTGACTTATGTTCTGTACATATGCCAGCTTTATCTTACTTAATATAGTTTCTAACTAGAATTTAAAGACCGGCAAATACAATTATTTTATGAACTCTTTATATATTACATTTAGAAAAATAGCATCGGTATTTGAATAAATAAACAGAGTATATTTTCACTAAACTGAATGTACGAATTGATGTTAACCGGTCCAATGTCATGAAATTTTTCAAGTATAACAAGTTCCACAGATTTATAATAAGTTTCTCACAGTACCATATTCATATCTTGATGTGAGAGAAAGCTAGCTAAATAGAATTTTACGCTGAACCATAAAAACGACGGCAGAGAAAGAACGGGCGAAGCTAGGTGGGGGGGGGGGGGGGGGGGGGGGGGGAGCGGGAGTAGTACCTCAAACTCCAATTTCACGTCTAGCTTTGTTACAGTAGGTCCGCAAAGATGTATTAAAGGCAGAACATTTTTACTTTGCTTATTTAAAAATTAAAAAAAAAAACACCAAAAAACAAGAAGTTAAAATACATGTACAGGGAATAGAAATTTTAGATTTTCTATCTATTCATTTAAAACAGATTTATTTTTGTCAATCACTAAAAACGGAGAAAATTGAGCAAAAAAGTACTATTTATCTGTAGATATGTGAAACACCAATAGTTTGAGCATCTTTTCTCGATTTCAAGAAAATCGTCCGGTATCCCAGAGATCTTAAGGACAAGGACTAGTTTGCAGGCACAAACCATGGTCAGTCAAAACACGCTATCATGGTTTGAAGGTGAGACTACATGATGAGCACCACAGGGATCAGGCATGGGGTGTTTCACAAAGATGTGCGTAAAGCTACTGACTTCAAGGAAGACTTTAATATGGAAAGCCAAATGGGATTCTTAAACATACTTAATTACGATAAACTAAAGTTGAAATATCTATGTTGATTAACATTATTAACAAAGCATTCTCAATGTGAATTAAAGTTTTTGCCAATAACTTACTTGGAGTTAGGGGAAATACATTCATACTTTGTTAAAAACAGGAGGAAAAACTATAAGCATTCCATTTGGCTGCAAAGTCGCTCTTAAAATCATGTGTAACTTCACGCACAACTTTCTGAAACACATCCCGTGTACTACAGCTGACCTTGACAACAGCGAGTAGTATACAGCCAGTTGGCACGCGGGCTAGGCTTCTCTAAAGCCGCAATGCATTTTGATAAAGTGTCAATTCGGGTCTGTGCTTACACATTGAATGATGACAATCTCATCCAACACTCCCTCATTCAAAATGGTTTAGCTATAAACTTGAAGTGAACACGGACCGTCACTATTTCACCAGATTAATAAAATGGGTGTATTTTCAGTTGCGTTATCAAGTCAATATAATTCATTTATCAACATATCTCTTTCAGTCCAGCTGAAAATTACAAAAAACACATACTAGTTCTTGTCTGTAAGGTCATGCAATAAAACATAAATCATCACGACTCTAAACAGACAATTATGATTTACACATGCACATGAAAGCAAACGCCAAGTGTACTCCATGACAACGAAGGAAAATGAATAGGTGAGTTCAAATACACATGATGAAATAATCATAAGTTATAAAAAAAAAAGTAAAAACAAATATGAGTTGTTATAATTTGTTCCCCAGATTCCCTAAAGATATGAATAATAATGATACTAAAAATTGAATTATACGCACCTAAACATATGCCGTGATTAATAGCACTTTTCAGAAGTAACTTCACAAAAACTACCCACCTGAACCCCCTGGAAAAGAGCCAATATAACAAAACGTTTAACACCAGAATTCGGATGGACGAGGGGGATTTGAAATAAATACAATATATTTAGAGTATCCCGATCTGTTAAATTAAAGTAGAAGAAAATAAGCATGTATTCTGATAATACTCTTCCGATTACAGTGGATGTAAGAGAGGGGGAATGGCCGCATCTACTATGGTTTCCGACAACCCCTAAAATGATGTTAGATCCCCTTTCCCAATGTAACCAATATTGTGTTTTCCCGGGGGGGGGGGATGTAATATACATGTATATCTGACCTTGAAAAACACGGTCTTGTAGTTATACCAGGTACATCTATTATCACATTTTAAATGAAACTTTGCGACGAAAATGCAATCACAACATTAAAGCATTGTATGTTGCTCAAAAATGCGGAGGAAACTGTTAATATATTAGCATGAATGATAATGGCATTGCGGACCAATATAATATGCATTTTTGGCCCATTTACTTAATTTTCTTATTAATTTCGACTGAAAACCCGGGCTTAAAACTGCTATCTTCTGGCTCTATATAGTAATGAAACGGTTAAGTTTACAAGTTTCCTTTTAAAAGATCGTCCTTGCTAGTTTTTAACTTGAGGAACGTCATGAATTTCAGTTAATTAATTTGCTGAATGAATGAATGAATGAATGAATGAATGAATGAATGAATGAAAAATACAAAGTGGGTACTCGTTAGTATTAAGTTATATGTTTGTATAAAAAAAAGACAGTGGTTATTATGAAGAACTCTGATGATAATATAAGGCTTGGAAGAAATGCTCTTTCGTGAATTTATTAATGTTATCCACATCTTCAGCATTTAACAATCGGTAGTGTAAACAAAAGGAACAAGGAGTAAGGAAAGAAAGAAAGGAAGAAAATGCCGGAGAACGAGACACAGAAATAGAGAGAGAAAGACTTAGAGAGACAGAAACAGACAGACAGAGAGAGAGAGAGAGGGGGGGGGGGAGGGGAGGATAGAGAGGGGTCTAGGGGTTGGGGTGACCAAAGAGTTAAAATGAATATAAATTGAGAAAATGTTGATGGAACGGATATGAATATACATAGCGAGAGAGGAATAGGAACGCAAAAGAATGGCGAAAATTCTTACGTGCGATTGGGGAGGGGAGCAGGGGGAGGGTAGGGAGGAGGGGGGAGGGGAAGGAATAAGCAGTGAGTAAAGGGATGGATAGTCTGGAAAAAAGTAGCACATATGATAGAAATATTTATCAAAATGTAGAGAGATGGGAGGGGGGAGTACACACTCAGAAATATACGAATATAACATATTCGTAGAGAGAGAGAGAGAGAAGGAGAAAGAGGAAGAGGGTTATTAAAAACGACATAAAGACGAGTTAAAACAGAGATAAGATTAGTTTCCACAGACTAAAAGATGTATGGGCACGGTCCAAATTGCTTCGTACGATAAATGATGTAAGCGATATGTAACGTATTGACGCAAAAGATAGCCCCCGTAAAATATTAGGCACTTCTGTATGATATCTATTACCGTTCTGTTGGACTTTTCAAAATATTACTATGGTCCCTCTGCGTCTGCAAGAAATAGAAATGGAATAGATTTATTTCCTCTTTCCTTGCTTGCATCTTATTCTGCCGACACATTCTTAACACTTTAAAAAAATAAAATACAGTAGATAAAATAACCTGTAGAGGTGTTTAGCCTACCCTCACTCATTGGCTCGGTAATCATAAAAAAACACAAATTTCAAACGTCACGAACACTAAAAATATACATCAAAACCCATTTTCAGAAATCGATAGATCTGAGAAATATTATGACATCAGTACATAGCACCTTTTGTTTTCATCAAAATGGCTAATAATTTATTGATTGACTGCATTATCTTTTTATCTATTTTTTTATTATATTACCAGGGCAGCGCATACCAAGTAAGAGACATCGGATTTATCGAGAATTACGTATAATCAGAAAGGTTAACAAAGGACTTCAGCTACATCACTGTATTTATGAAAATATTTTCACTCTGAATTACGCTCTTAAGTTATATATCCTAAAAGTTATTAAATTTCTCATGTATATGTATACGACCTGCTATTTGTTCGAAATGGGACATTGGACATGGTCATTTTGTTTATGTCTCTTTGTAATTAACTTGATCTTGAATAAAGACAGGATTTAACAACTTTGTGATTCTGTTTCTTTTATAAATAATTCTTGTTTTGATCCGAGGGTGCTTGCAAACTAAGGTTATAATGCATGAGCCGCAATGGATCGTATAGATGATTAGCAGTACTGATAAGAGCACTTTTGATTCTTATTAGATTCTAAGATTGCTTTTAAATAAAATCTTAAAATGCAAGAAAAGAATTTATATCAATTTCAGGCTTTGTCCAATCACTGAAGAGCACACTCAAACCTGGTTAATAAGGCCATCGATGGAAAAAAAAGAGAGGAAAAAGTGGTCATTACAGCCAGGTGGTCTTTAAAGATCTTTTAAAGTAAATTGTAAAACAGGCCCCCAAATAACATTTTGTGCAAGGTGCGACTCCTTCTCATACCCTAAAATAGTAATGCTGTTTTATTTCTTTTCACAATGAACACTGATCTGATCTAAACACAACTGACTTACATTTTCAATAATGTATATTGATATGTACAGTTCCTCCAATACACTTTTAGGCATAATGCCATGTATAATTTCTTAGCAAAGTTCTTGTTTTAAATTCTTTGTTGATCGGTAATTTCTGATTGCAGATCAATTACAACTCATTTGTAATTTGGCACTATCAACAGAGTTCTCAAATAACCACTATAAATAACGTACTAAGAGAGAAGAAGAAATATGTAGACCCGAAATTCAATGACTTAATCATATTTTAAATGATCATTTCAGGATGACACATGTTGAAATCCTCTTTATTTAGGCACCATTCGAAGGGAATTATAATAAAATCAGCTATAGTCTCATTAATTATTTAAACATCACAGGGGTGTGGCTACCTGGTTATTGGGATCCCTGTAATATGCTTCACTATACCCACTGTCATGGATCAAAGACGAATGTCCATTACTCTCAAATACATCACCGCTACTGTGATGAGCCGGTAAGGTCGCCCACGATACACTGTGATCGTCCGGTTTAAAACTCGTTACATTACCTTGCCGATGTTTATTCACGACTGCGTACGTCGGATCCTCGACTCCGTTGCCAACGACAGCCGGCGAATCTTTGCCGTCGGGCGGGACCCTGTCCGTCTCGTCGACAGCCATCGCGTAGTCGGACACGCCGATGTCGTACGTCTGTCTGTCACCGTAGTCGTTCTCCTGGACGAAACCGCGCCGCGATTGCTCAGTTTCATCGTCTTCAAAAGCGGGGTTTCCGAAACTGGCTCCCAGGGCCGGATCAAAGGGTATGTTCTTCTTCTTTTGCTTCCTTTTTCTGTGTTTAAGATAACCAAGTTTACACTTTTTATACAGGTACAATTTGTGCCAAATATTAGACCTTCAAAATAAAAGAACAATTCAAAACTATGATAGAGAACGAACAACAGACCGGAAGAGGGATATTAGAGATTAAATAGAAACATCAAGTTCATTCATCCATACATTGAAATAGTTTTCTCAAGATTTATGGGTCGTTAATCAATCTATGGTGTCTTTCATGACAATATGTGCTAATAAACATGAATTCATTTCAGTTTGTGCTGGCCCCAAACGAAAATATCTCTGATGCTGGAGTAGATTTTCACCATAGCCGGGAAAAATTCGTCAGTTTCAGGAACCTTGTATATGCTATTTCCCCTCTTTTACTTGCCTCAAATGAGCTAAAATGAAAATAGATATGTCGTTTTTACTGGTCGAGGACTGGATTCCAACAATATACATTCTTCAGTGCCATGGCACAGAGGCATACGCGCCCACAGGAAAGACAAGTGCTGCAGGGTGACCGTATATTTGTTTGATACACTGATGACGAAAATGCAGGATTTAAGCAAATGAAACTTGAAGTTTTTAAACTGTAGTATACAGGCACAGATAAAATGGGAGGATTCCTGCAAATGGACCCAACAGAGAATTTCTTTTCACGTTAGGACGCAACAATAAACCAGTGACAGGGTTGATTATACAGTGAGAAGCTTGATTTCAAGAAAGTATAGGCGTGGTATAGAAAGACATTTACAAAATGATTATCACTATGAACATGGACAATGAACATCCCTTCACTGCTATTGTCTAAAATATGTGGAACAGGTGTCACATGCATATTCACCTGGAACTACAGGATTAAACATGATAGCTGTGAAGGGATGTTCTTTTGACTACCAGAACCATTGTGAAGGGTAGAATGAGGGGTTGTTTATTTTGTCCGCTTTCTTTGTCCGTCATGTTCATAGTGTATATGCCTTGTGATGTATTTAACATTATCAAGCGTATCAGATTTGAAATTATGGGTCACTTTACTTTATACTGTATACAATGTTTAAACTGCATGGAAATATGCGTTCAACTAGAAGCGAAAATCTCAGTAATCTCGACAATTCCAAACGTCAGATTGTTGTAACAATCGAATCAACAGAAATGGAGATTTGAATGTCCCGGAACATGATACAAAAGTGCATGAAATGTTTTTTTTTTCTGATGATGTGGCAAAATGACGTCCCATTGAACGTAGCGAATCTATAAAGACTAGCTCTAAATTCTCACTCTGACATATTCATTTCAATAACAGCACTGAAGCATGTCCACTTAATTTATCAAATTATCACGACATATAATTATCTCCACCTCTTTCATAAGTCGAAGAGGACAAAAAAAAAAAAAAATTGGCAACAGCTGCTAATACACAAAATGAATGCAAAATTTTACGAAAGATACACATAGCAACTACATTGCATGTAAAAATGGTAATTATAATTATACTAATACCAAATGGACACTAATCTATTATATCTCCGGTGTGTCACTCTTTATTGACTTCGTGTATGTATGATCGTTCGAAATTTAGCGTAAAAAGGGGCCTTTTTCGCGACCATGAAATGTTCGCGATTTCGAAAAAAAAAGGGTTGTTTCCATGAGTTTGTACTCAAAATTGAAAAAAAGGGGTGTTTTTTAGCTTGTAGACCTTTACTCGAAATTGAAAAAAGGGTGTTTTTTCTGGTCCTTGTTTGCAAAAAGTGTACTTGGAAGGCGAAAAAAATTGGTTTGTTTTTTAAAGGCAAATTTGTACTCGTTTTGTGCTAAATAGGGGTAAAAATGGCTGAAAATGTACTTGAAACAACGCAAAATAGGGATTAAATTCTGGGTTGCCGAACGATCATGGTTACACTTTTGAATATAGAGCGACAACACCAGGATTATATCCAGCAACAAACTTTGCCATGCATATCCACAAAAACTATTCCACAAAAATTCACCACTGCATGCGGATCTGTGTAAGAGCAGAAAATCACAAACAACATTGCCACAAAGAGTAGGCGAGTAGCAAATAAAGAATCATAACTCTGAAAAGGAAAGGTTGTGCAAGGGCAAACTATTGTGCAGCCGATGAAAGGGATTTTCTAAAGAAATAAATAATGCGAAATGACTAAGGATGGTGTGTTTACATTCACGATATTATTGTTTCTGGCATACTTTTTGTCCCTCGCTGACTTTCCTCTCCTTCGTGTAGACGGACGAAATGAGTGTGAAGAGAATTAGTGCAAAGTCACACAGATGATTATAATTGCTATTTCAGCATTTTCTCTTATACAAAAAATAAGATGAAATAAATAAATGAATGAATAAACAGATAAATAATTAATGAATAAATAGAAATCGGCTACATCACAGAAAATCCTACATTTTTTTTTAGTCTACCTATTCAAAATCACTTGCATTCTTATAATCATTCAATTTTGTTTGATAAGTTTTAAGGGGTAAAAAGAAAAATTCATTTATTTTCTCCTCCCTGGAATTCACTTCAAAACTGGAATAAAATTTTAGAAGCGACCTGCTTCTGCATTATTATGTTCTATACCAGTGATCAATGGCTTCATTGTAATCAATAATTCTTGTATGAAAGTCAAAGATGAAAAAAAGTTAATAGCCAATGCCAAAACGCAAAATATACAATTTAAAAAAAAATCAACGTAACAAACACGTCATTACTAATTATTTTGTCAATTTTCAGGATTACAGAAATAAGATTTATAGATCATACTTTATAAAACACTTTCATCTATTTTTAAAAAATATACTATGTTCCTGCAGGACTAAGCGTTAGTCAATCCCCTGACAAAACATTACTCACAATCAGTCAAACTGGCAAATGAATGAATGAAATAAGAAATATAATTTTAAATACCACCACCTGCACCTTCACCAGCTAAATTTATTTTCATAGATACTTGTACCGGATATTCAAAATATCAGAGTTGCCATATTTGATTATTACTTAGTAGAGCAGAACATCTGAAACCACTGACTAACCACCGTGTCGCCATGGTCGCCATACTGTTTAATAATCCACACAAGCATATGCAAAACCAGCCGCAATATTTGACTCATCGTGTAGAAAGGAACGTTCCAAAAGGCTAACTACTAATAGTGCTTCTATTTGCATGCAATATATTTTTTTCATTTGTTCACATTCACCCTAATATACACTATGTATTTCTGTCTTTCATCTAAGTATTCTTCTATCTCCTTATCTATCAAAGTAGATTTTTAATGCATGCTGCCATTCAATTTGTTTCTCATGCCATCCAAGCAATAGTTCTGCATAATCTACTTACTTACGACTTTTATGCGGGATCTACTCTTACTGATGACTTGCTTTTATAGTGGTAAAAAAGATGCACTGACGAAAGCACTTTAACATAACCGAAAACATACCAAATCAAACTACATTTTTAATTAATTCTTTATTGCCCAACTGAAAGGCAACCATTGTTGATGATTGTTTTGAAAGGTGACAGACGAAACAATACCTTGATTAAACGATTTAATGACATTTTTTTACGACTCAGAAAAAGGTAAATAAAAGGGAATGTTATAAAAAGAATCGCATCATTATAACAATCTAATACTTCAATCAGTCAGGGCTCATCGTAGTTTTGGAACTACTTGTAATTTAGATCACAGTGCGAAAATGTGAAAACATAAATTCAGATCGGTATACCTAAATCAACATATCATAATCATCGAATAAAATTACAACTAGTTTTGTCATGTCTGTGTCGAATGAATTATTTATAAGGATGCCATTCACATCAATTCAGTTCTGCCTTTCTGCCTCCAGAAAAAAAAAAAAAAAAAAAAATATATATATATATATATATATATATATATATATATAAACAAAGTAGATAGTGTTCTGCTCGGAGTTGGTGATATCAAAAACTACAAAAGGAATAAAAAACTCCGTAAACCAAGGAAATTTCACGAATTTTCGCCCTTAGGGCTTTATCAAGTGTTTAATATCTATTTGAAAATGCGTCGTTTATCATGATCAGTAAACAGTGCGCACACTCTGCTGAAGTCCTAGGCGTATAGCGCACCAGATAGATATTTTCAAATAGATATTAAACACTTGATAAAGCCCTAAGGGCGAAAATTCGTGAAATTTCCTTGGTTTACGGAGTTTTTTATTCCTTTTGTAGTTTTTTATATATATATATATATATAAAAACACAGTAAAGTATCTACAACATGACCTCCGATGATGAATTCCCTGCGTTAAATACCCCCTTGAAACCTGGGGGCATCAATCCGTTTTATATTTTGGAGGATACTCAATTTTTTTACGGGGGGGGGCATACCCTATTTTGTGTCCCCAATCCCTTTAAAATGGGGGGGAGGGGAATGCCCTCTGCCCCCCCCCCCCCCCCGCTTGACTCCCATACATCTTTCAGTGAAAAAAAGAAGAAAAGGACCAGTTATATATTATTACACTGTGAGTAAGCTAAGATTTGAAGTGAATTACAAATACATAATAATAATTCTTATTTACCCAGGGTAGCCACTTCAGTTAAAAGCTTATCTTCAAAAAACGGAGCAAATCCCACCTCAGCAAGATGCCGGAGGACCTGCTATAAACACAGTGATCCCCATTTGTCAAAATGCATTTCGTAAGTGGAGAGATGGGGAGGAAAACCAATCAGATGTGAGCAAAATAAAAGGACACCGGTCGTTTTACCTTGAACAACAGACGGATACGACGATGATGACGAGGATAAGAAGGAGCACTCCAGCTGCTACACCGATGATGATTGGAATCCAATCTGCAATTTGTAGTAGAAGTAGTAAGGTAGATTGTTATATAAAGTGCATTTATTCCTACATTGTACTTTCAATGTATAATGCAGTCTGTTTTAGAGGGCATTGATGATGCGTGCCTTCGGCCGAAACAAGCACTATGAACATGGCGGACAAAGAAAGCGGACAAAATAAACAACCTTTCATTCTACCCCTCACAATGGTTCTGGTAGTCAAAAGAACATCCCTCCACAGCTATTATGTTTAATCATGTAGTTCCAGGTAAATATGCATGTGACACCTGTTCCACATATTTAAGACAATAGCAGTGGAGGGATGTTCTTTTGACTACCAGAACCATTGTGAAGGGTAGAATGAGGGGTTATTTATTTTGTCCGCTTTCTTTGTCCGCCATGTTCATAGTGAATAGACCTGTTGACTATTGGTATTCAAATTTATGCACTTTTCTCTCCAGAACCTTTGGTTACCAACTATTCAGTTCACCTGTTATGCATAATGGCATCTGAATAAAAGGAATCCAGTTTGCATACATTAGTTCTTGGTATGTCGGGAAAGCCTCTGGCAAGCTTCTAAAGGCCCTATCTCACCAAAAAGACGTCTCTGCGACAAGTTTCAGAATAATATGATGGAGCGTTTGCAGGATCATGCACCTGACTTGGACCAGGAGGAATGTCAGCTACGCGTTCGGTCACGTGGTTTCTAAAGTGGGTCAAGCATCATCAAGTAGAGTCGCGGAGACGTCTCCGCAACGTCTCATCAGTCTTTCTTGTCTCCTGCAGGTCTCCGCGACGTCTCTGAGACGTTCTCTAAGACGTCGCGGAGGCATCGCAGAGACGTCTCAGTAGTCGCGGCTATAATTAGTCTCCGCAACTGATGGAAGGCGTCTCGGAGACGTCGCAAAGACTTCGCAGAGACTGGAAAAAGTCTCAAAAAATCGAACATGTTCGGATTTCTTGCGACTCCTCGGAGACTCCATAATTTTCAGGAGACGTCTCTGCAACTAGCAAAATCTGGAGTCGCAAACTAGTCGAGAACTAGTTTCAAGCCCAGTGAGATACCCCCTTTAGTTTTCAAGGGAAATTTTTGTTCAACAACTATGCATAAAATTAGGTAAATAGGTCTGAAGTATATCTTGCTCAAAATCAAATAGCTTAAGAATTCCTATCTCATGAAATACTTCTCAAATGTATGATTTCCAGCACATTAGGGAGCTTTGATTTTACGCCTTGTCGATCCAATCATTCATTTTGTAATAACACAACGCCAAAACTACAGTTCCAACTTCCTGGTAGAACCCACTGATGTAAAATTAATAACATCATCTATATCATCATGTCAGATTTGAATTTCACACTTTTTATCACAGATTCTGAATGAAGTTTGTTTGTCTTTATGATGATCTTTAGTAAATTTCGGTCATATCATGTGAAAATGTTAATAAATGTAAATAAAAATACAGATGACAAACATAAATACGAGTGAATTGTATTGTATCATGAAGTGCACTTCGACTAGACTATTATGTCTCGAGTTATCTAGTCCATCTTAATTTAATATTGATTTAATTATCAAATGACTGGAAACAGCGACAGCTCACTCGTCCTACGACCGATATGAATCATAACGCCACTATTCATTTCTTTCAAGTCAACGCCATTTATTGTCTGTCTCAGTCGACGTTTATTCAGCCTCTTTCGATCGAAGAGGCAGCCAATTCCTGTATTATTCCAGTCCAGTTCAGTTCAGTTCAGTTCAGTTTTTATTTTTTGTCATTTCTAACAAAACAATAAACAAAATCCATCATAAATACAGTTATAACAATTGAAATGTAATAAAGAAACATGTAACACAATATATTCATCTAAATTATACATTCGAAACTTAATATGGATCATGAGATATTACAATAATTGGGCGATTGATACGACTACAATATCACTATACATCACATTCCATTACTATGGGGCAACGTAGCTGTGATTCATAAATTAATACTAAATGAATCACGCATGTTTGGAAAATGACAAAATTTATTCTCGGACATCACCTGAAGGTGCACTTCTGTACAAAAGACAGGCAGTGAAGGGGAGGGTGTCAGTAATTTTTTTTTTCTCATCCTCCTACCGTACAACTAGTAAGAGATTTGCTGCTAAAAGAGAGTCTTTGAATCAAAGCAATTTGACATGTTTGTACATGTTTGTTGTATTAGCTTTTTGAGGAGAAAACATTTTGTCAAAACACCCGTGTAGATTGTGTTTTGATACAAACTCCTTTTCTGACATATCAAACAAGAACAGAATTTTATGTTTAGTTATGACTTGAAAACATGCATAGTTGTAGGGATATGTGAAGTAGTTCTTATGTATACCCATGTCATTGCTTCGGTTTCTGCCGCTATCAGCTGTCGTCCCTCCATTCCCATCTGTAACAATTGGAGTCGAAGTCCCCTGTCCTCCCGGCGACGACATCATCGTTGCCGTCGGTTCCGATGAGCTCGCGTCATTCCCGGTCGATGATGATGACCCCGATGATGGGCTCGTTGAGGGGTCATCCGATGTCGATGATGACTGCGACATGGATCCATCCGTTGACGGGGACGGTGTCGTATTGGATGCTGTCGAAGACTGTGTTGACATCGTGGCTGTGGTTGATTCCGTGGTTGAGGGACCTAGCGAACGGTTGTGGTGAGAAAAGTTAGCTCGACTGTTTGTACATGGTTAACAAAACCGGAGTAATATAGATAAGATTAATATGGGAAGACAGAAATACAGAAAGAGGGAGGGAGAAAGAGGGAGAAAGAGAGCAGAGAGAGAGAGAGAATAAAGAGAGAAAAAGATTAAAATATTTTTCCTTATTCACCCCATTTTTATTATACATGTAGAAAACCTCATGAAAGTATAGGAGAAAGAGACAGTTAGTCGGAGAGAGAAAGAGGGAGAGAGAGAGAGAAGGGGGGGGAAGGAAAATAAGAATTAAATATGTGAAATGAAATGAAGAGGGATAGTGATAAAAAGGGAAAGAGGAGAGAGGACAATGAAGAAAACAAAGAAACAGAGGGAGAAAAGGAGAGTAAAGGAAAACGGAAGAATAAAAGAAAAAGAGAACAGAATATGCCTATGGATAGAAAATGAACAACTTCTCTACACTGGTACATGTAACCCTTATTCACGAAGCAATACAAATAACTAGCGTGATATTCCACAATGCCAACAATGACTGGAAAATATTTTTCTTTGCAAGCGTGAAAATGCGAAAGACTTGACTACATATAAGAATGATAATATATTTGATGAAATCAAATTCCTTCAAAGAGGCAGCATGATATAGGCAACGTGCAAATATGCGAATATCAAATATTTGCGAGTGCATGATTCTTCATTTCACAAATCGAGGGTTTAATGCAACAAAGGCTTTCTGCATTTTGGGGTCAAAATGAGGTTTTGACATCAAAATGATCCATAAGACACCGGAACCCACTGATAATAATGGTTTGTACGGTAAACTTTGCTCCAGCGGGGTATCACCCGAAATAGGTATGACCATCTGCATTAAACCAGTGTTCACAACATAAATTAGCTGCAAGTTTTCTCAAAATGGCCAAAACATAGATAGGCCTTTGTTGCCCCAAACCCTCGAAATAATAGACAAATCCAATGTGATAAAGCAAACACTATGCACTTTAATTTGCTTACGACCAACGCAAAAGTTATTGCTACAATTAAAGCTCAAAAGCTCAAAACTATATCATCTGGGGAGCATTTCATGAAAGGACTTGTCGGATGTTTTATCTGACAAAGTCTGTTTTATCCGACAGTTGCCACAGCAACGATGCTTCTCAGTCAATCAAATTCAAGGAAAGATGTCAGATCTGACAACTTGTCAGACAACGAATGTTGATGAAACGCTCCCCTGGAGTTACCATGACATTAAAAGTAGAGGGGAAATGAAATCTTGGTATGCATACAATGCGTAAAAGGTCTGGTTTTTCTTTGTGTGGTTACTTATTAAACGTTCCGATACAAAAATGATCACGCAAGTTAGTACTTTGTATACTGCATATGAACTATACACAATAATTGACAGTCAAACATTTAGTAAGGTGTTAATGGAGAAACGGTATATCTAAACGAAGGATGATCGTAGTTTCAAAGATTTATCTATCTCACATTAATTCTGAAATTCATAATAATGAACAGGAGGATCCAGTATTGACAGAGGAGGGGGGGGGGGGGGGGAGGGAGAACCGCCAATGTCCACAAGTCTTCAGGGGAAATAGTTTTCCAGCGATTTTGTATCGCCACTCTTCGCGTCATCGAACTCAGGAAAACATAATGCCCCGGCCATTATCAAAATTCCTCACAGGCTACTTGCAACTTTCGTTTACTCTTTTAGAACATGCGATAGAACGAAGCGACCGAGCTGGTCACGAGGGCGCTATTGCATTTTTGAAATTGAAATCAAAAGATCTGGTGTACACCTTTGGTGGAATTTTGGAAACGGGGGGGGGGGGGGAGGGGCAACTGCCACCCTGCCCCCCCCCCACCCGCTGCGTACGGCCATGATAGCATTCACACATCAAACGCCAAGTGTTAGACATTTCCTTAGGTTAACCGCAGTAGGATAGCGATAAATATAGCAACATTCGACATAATCCGTCGGATTAAAATGAATGCAGAGAAAGGCTTCAGAAAGTCTTTTCATGCATTTCAAGATACAAGTTGACAAAATAAAAGCATTTTGCGCAAATAAGGCTTTTGCAGAATGAAAGCAGTGTAAGACGAAGGAATGTCAAACCTAATCGACGGTTAAAATACCTTAAAAGGTAAAGGTATTCAAACGTCGTGTCTTGTTTTGTGCATTGAGGAGCCTGTAAAGCGGGCATAATTCTCACCGCCCACGTATCTTTCTCCTTGTGCCAATAGGCACAAAATGACAATCTCTACCTTTTCTGCAATTAAAAAATTGTAATGCAGCTGTATTAAGTAATACAATCAGAATCAGAGAACAGTGCTGGTAAAGAGGAAATGTTGCGATTTGATTTAAAAAAAATTAAAACATGACATTAACAACACAAGAACACAGAACAATCGGTAGCCACATTCGGTAAGCGTTATTGTTTGATGAAAAAGGTCGCGGTGCAATTTTATCAACATCCACAAAATGACATTATGACGCCACGGCCGTATTTTTAGTTCAGTGCAATATACCCGTTTGCCCAGATGTCGGGGAATTCCTCGGAGGTCAAGGGTAACTCTGGCTAGAGGTCCGGTGATTGTTGATGACGTAACACCCTGGTGATTACTAGAAGATGAGGAGTCTTAGCAGCCATCAATTATGTAAGCAGTGGAAATGAATGGATCCAAAGATGTTAAAAAGATGGGAAAAATGAAAGTGTTAGATCGAAAACCAAAACATCAGTAATCACAAATGCAGGATGCATTTAGTCATTTATCATGTGCCATGTTTGGAAGACGATTTTCAGCATGCTTTCAATAAGGAGAGGCGTTTATTAATGAAGAAGGCAAAGGAAGAGAAGAAGTAAAAGATGAAGAAGAAGAAGAAGAAGAAGAAGAAGAAGAAGAAGAAGAAGAAGAAGAGGAAGAAGAAAAAGAAGAAGAAAAAGAAGAGGAAGAAGAAGAAGCAGAAGAAGAAGAAGAGGAAGAAGAAGAAGAGGAAGAACGAGGAGGAGGAGGAGGAGGAGGAGGAGGAAATTCAATGGTTTCTATGCTAAATAATACATCATGCTAAAACTATCACTAATGATATTTCTTTCTTTTTGAGTTTGATTCTTTTCAGCGCTAAAGTGTGAATGATTTCGGAAATCAGAAGTAAATTGCCATCCTGCATTTAAAATTTTCGGTTTTTATTAAAAGGAACAATTATAAAATCAGCTTTACATGCAGTAATACAGGCACGCAAGCTCCCAATTATGCGTGTCATGTGGCTCTTATGGATTTGAAACAGATATATCTCGCTAATATGATTTAATCATATGAAAGGATAAAACTGTAGAATTTGTTCACGTTTAAATGTTAATTTCAGCAGGGGAATAGCGTATCTATTCAAACAGAATGACAAAAGTACAGAAAGTGTATCACAACACGAACAGCCATCTTATGGTACGAGGGAATAAGTATTGCTGGATAACAAGTATCTAGGGAGGAACGGCACGCGACAAAATGCAGGAATTAAAGTGAATATTCCGTTTTGGCTCTGTCGTCATGGAAACGAAGGAGAGATGATGCGGAGGCTAATACAAACGGAGCATTTATTAAGAAATCAAGTCAATGGTAGAGATGAAGAGGGAATGAGAAGGAAGAATACCGAGCAATAGTGCGTGATGCTTGAACTAAATAAGACGAAGAGACGGGAATCGAGGGGAAATATAAATAAAGAGATGAAGGAAGAAGGAGAACACGCACACATACACAAACACACACACGCACGGCCACCCACACGCACACCCCACACAAAAAATGCGAGAGTATGTGCAAAATGTAGGTAGAGAACTACTTCACGAGAGGTTCAACATGTCAACATAAAAAAGTAAATATTGCATGCAGAGTTGTTAGAGCTGAAAAATCATAATGATAACAAAAAAAGCAGTGGCAAATATAGAATTAGGGAAAGAGTTCTATTTGCCTTTTTAGAGAGAGATTCAAAGCTTTCAACAGAGATCATAACACTTCTTGCTGTTCTAAGTATAGAAAATGACGGCAAGCGTGGTAGGCGACGTGTATGTAAATTTATGAATAAGCTTTATTCATGTATAATTTTATGTTTTCTACATCCCGTTAGTTTTGGTTTAAAAACTGTAGGTGCAGCAACAATGAAAAACAAGCTATTGTCTCGTGATATTTAATACCTCCTGAGGTTCTATTTGTCGGTGATTCTGTTGACGTTGAACCGTTTGTTGCCAAGAGAGAGAGAGAGAGAGAGAGAGAGAGAG
Organism: Echinometra lucunter; assembly: GCA_029962745.1. Classification (NCBI taxonomy): domain Eukaryota; kingdom Metazoa; phylum Echinodermata; class Echinoidea; order Camarodonta; family Echinometridae; genus Echinometra; species Echinometra lucunter. Next base: position 2,726,477 of record CM057164.1, on the reverse strand, counting down.
AGAGAGAGAGAGAGAGAGAGAGGGAGAGAAAGAAGCAGAGAGAGAGAGGGAGAGAGAGAGAAGAGAGAGAGAGAGAGAGAGAGAGAGAGAGAGAGAGAGAGAGAGAGAGAGAGAGAGAGAGAGAGAGTGATTATGCGTTGGTTCACGAGGGTGTACAGTATGAGTGGGTGTACTTGTTGAAAGGGGGATGTGTTGATGTGTTTGCCGGGCCTTGCCAGTTTCTTTTTTCGTTACATGCAGGCAGGCATAGTAGTGGCTGACTCCGGGCCTGGGGTTGCCTCTGGTGTTAGGGCTGTGGAGAGTGATGGGCGGGGGGAGGGGGGAGGGAAGGAGGGGTCTGACGGGGTTGTCTTGGTGTAATGGGGGTAGGAGTTTGCTGGGCAGTGTTGTCTATGACAAGATCTCACTTCTTTTTTTTTCTTTTAGTTATAATTTATGTATTAATTATTATATATGTAATTTCTATAATGTTTTTAATTGTAATTCATGTTCATCTCAGTTGTTTAACTGCGAGACGTGAAAAAATAATCAAATTTATTTATTTATTTATCTATCTATCTATCTATCTATCTAAGGTAGAAGTAGGCACCGTCGCAGGTGCAGTTGCTGTATAAAAGGTTGAATAGGTGACTTTGTTTGCAAAATGTGACAATATGAAACATGAAACATACGTCGATAAATATGACATGAAGGGGTGAATATTGGTGCATCCAAGCGTTGCGAAAAGAGTTTTCATTTATAGTCCCGCGTTTTATAAACCAACTTCACGTTGTATTTTTTTAGCCAGTGGAGATTCAACATTGGACGTATATCCGTTTACACCAAAAGCGAAATAGTAAGATAATATCTAGTTTTCATTTTCTTACGACAAAAAAAAAAAAAGAGGAAAAGATAACGAAGCCGAATTAATTAGATTAATACGTTAAGATGACAAAGAAGGATTAAATACAGCATTTGAGCTTGATAAACACCATCTAAATGAGTATTTTGGCATATACGTGTAGTAGTATCAGTAAGATTTTCAATCTTACAAAAAGAATGAGAAAATATAGGAAAAAGCTCTTTAAATTCGGATAAACAAAAGGATGCTCCATCTCCGCATTCAAACCATGCAAAAGAGAACAATCAAGAAGAAATTTAGAAAGGAAAACAAACAAACAAAACAGGACAAAACCAACAAACACGTTATATGATTTCTTGCCAAATAAAACGCGCTGATCATAAATGTCATCAGTTTCCTGCAAAGTAATAGATGCGCTTTCTGTTCATGCACTCCCACAACTGTCATGTATATCAACGTGAGATATGATATAATATGCAAATTATTTGCACTACGATCTGAGAATAATGGAATGATAAAAAAGAGATGTGAATTGATGTTAGCTGGGGTATGAGGTTAGCAATTATACTACGGAGGGAAGGTTGACCCCTGATGGTCGTATACAACATGTACAAGGGTCTTAATAAGTGCGCGGGCGCGTGTGTGTACTGGGGCGGGGGGGGGGGGGGGTTAGAAAATTTGATAACCCAGCTCAAAAATGTTATCAAGAAAATCATGAGATTGGCTTTAACAGATCTTTTAACTTTGTCAGAAGTTTTGAAGATATTGATTTTCTGTTTCATTTCAGTTTGCCAAGATTTTGAAAATGGTAAAGACAATATTTTTCTTATAATATCAGCGATGTTTTTATGGTGGATAAACTTAACTGAGGACAAAATGGTGACACCATGTTTTCTTTCCAAGTATTTAAAGTCCTGTAAAGGGCTGGTGGGCTCTACTATTTAGACAGCTCTGATTCTCGGCGTTTCGATCAGTATGTTCTGATCGCCTTCAGGAGAATGACTAGAACATTGTCCATGGTTCTTATTCCTTGCAAAAAATGACATGGTGTACCTCTGAAAACTTTGTCTACGATGAAATATTATTTCCACTGTGTTTGAAAAAAAAAAGATCTTCTGTTTCATTAAAGTTGTTGATAATTCTAAATATATTCTTGGACATGTCCTGCTGGGAAAGTTTGCTTAAAATCACATGACATCCGAATGCATCATTGATTATATCTTTAACTCTTAAGAAATACATTAACATGCTTTTTTGTAGTGAAAAAAAATATTTGGTATCTTATCGAAAAAAATACCATCACCATCCCCCCGAAATGTTGCAACGACGCTCCTCTTTCGCGAAATAAGTTCATAAGGATGGTGAATTAAATAAGTGTTAAGTTCTTCATACTCATCCAAGAATTTTGTTCACCTCCTCCTCTTTTCTTTCTTTCCTTCTTTCTTTTCGTTTTTTTAAGAAATGACATTGGAACGTACACAACACGCACTCACAAATACACGTCAGCACTACACGTGCGGACACCTTTTCAAACTCATGAACATTTAAGCTAATGGGAGAGAACAATTCTACATTGTTAGTACAGTCAAACCTGCTTTAGTGACCACCTGTCTATAACAATCACCTGTCTATAAAGGCCACATTTTCTGTTTCCCTTGAATGTGATTTCTCAATGGAGCATGTACTAAAGGAAACCTGTCCATAAAGACCACCTGCCTATAAAGACCACTTTTCTTGTCTCCCTTGAGTGGTCTTTATACACAGGTTTCACTGTACCTGTAAGCCCAGTTTGAAAAGAGGTACTACCACTAACACCACCTGCTGTTGTAGATGTTGTACTTGTTGTGGTGGAAGGCAACGTTGTTGTAGGTTGTGGCGTGGTGGTCGGCTGTGTCGACGTCGTAACTGTTGTTGTAGGTTCTGATTAGTAGAAGGGTTATTGACATGGATACATATAGGATGTAGAGTATATAAGTATCATAATTATTAATAGTACCTATAACGGCATAAGATGTAATTACTGTATGTAATGATTAAAATTATCAAGGAAGCGTCGTGGTCGCCCACTAAAAAAAATCATTATTTTATAATGCAGAACAAACGATTTCTTGATTTATTCATGGCATGTGCCCTCGGATTTTTGTTATTTTGTGGCTTTAAGCTAAGCCAGTATTTAAATCCAACCTGATGCTTTTTGTGATTATATTAAAAATTAGAAACTTTTAAGCGAAATAATATCGCCAATTTTACATTCAATATTTTGGCTACCCTTTAGACTGAAGAATGGTCGTAATTTCTCATAAGCAGCGTAATAGTACAGCGCTTCAGTTTATTAAATGAATGCAAATAAAGAAAGGAAATTCAGCCATTCTACTCTATCTTACCTAAAATGTGAAGGAATACTTTATATCCTTTTTATAAAGTGATATGTTTCAAACGTGGAAAAAAAAGCTACTCGGATATAATATGCTGGATTAGATACGATGTTAGATTGCAGGTGAGAAGTTATAGGACTGTTACTGCATTATGAACGATGAAGTCAACATGCATTGTTAATAAGCTGATATTGATCAATGAGTAATATTATTTGTTCATTAAAGATGAATAAACGGTTAATACTAATATAATGTGGGAAAATACATACATATGAAACCCATAAAAGAGCAAGAGAGTATGTTAAATTGATGAAATTTAACAGAATAATCATAATACCGATTTTTGCAGGTTTTCCTGATTACTTCCTCAAAGTTATAAACTGGTACCTTACTAAAACTAGAAATTATCATATTCATGATGCATTAGCGCGGCCTCAAGAAGCAAATGAATGGATTCACATTCGTCAGTGTTTAACCGAGGTTATTACCTGGACAATCTGTCACAACCGTTTCCCAGTCACCATAGTAACCGCATGTCAACACTTCATTTGTCCTCGACGGATCGTTGTCACAATCAAACAGGACTTTGTCATCGACTGCGTAGCTGTCATTCAATGTCTGTCCGGAGCTGAAATTTGAGTGCATGGGTGGGGTGGGCGTGGCACACCTCACCGTACATGTTGGCGGAGGGTTTGTCCAGTTACCGGATGCAGTGCAATTGATGGAGGCGGCACCATTCTTGATGCTAGGCGGCGGACAGACAGCTATGTAATCGATGACATCACTTGCGTTGTAGAATGGACTGTTCTGCTGTGATTGGTCTCCATTGAGAACGTAACCGGGGTTAAAGCAGTCGGATGCGGGTTCTGTTAATTATATAAATAGAGATAAAACTTGGATTTCCTCTCCCTTTTTTGATAAGACTTTCAGATTGTTACTCTCTTAAAAAAAGAGTGAACGCGTTCACTCTGTCAGGGGTGAATTTCAGAAGGGAGTTAATTAAGAGTGAATTGAGAGTGAATTAAGAGTAACAATTTTTATATTCAGTCTTTGTTCACTCTTTTAGGGGTGATCTCAGTGATCACTCAAAATAATTCTTGAGTGATCACTGAGGTCACCCCTCAATGAGTGAATATTTACTCTTAATTCTCTCTTAACATGCTTAATCCACTCTAAATGCACCCTCTTCTGAAATCTACCACTGACAGAGTGAACGCGTTCACTCTTTTAAAAACGAGTTATTTACAAAAAGTCATAAAGGTGCTTGAGGAGATAAAACAATAAACAATGCATAGAAAAATAGGGTTACGACCGAGCCGAGGGGAAAAATTAAAGCCGATTTAAATGAGATTAAAGATCGGGATTATTTTCAATTCCTCATTTGCTTGAAGACTTTGTTTTCATGGTTTAATTTCAGCCATGACAAACGTACAGGCATATAAATCTAGTAAGACAGACAAGAAGACAAAGTTGAACATACTGTAATTGCAGACAAAGGAAGAAGAAATGATTCAGGTATCAACTCTCCATCTGTCTTCATGTTACTGCAGTGTAGGTTTATCATAATTATGTCATGTATGTTATCATTTAGTATTATAAAGGAGGAGCAAAATCTTCATTAATATGACTCACCAGTGATTTGGTAAATGCTGGCTTGGAAATCCGCTCCGCACGTCTGACTCATATTCCCGCTGCATGGCCTGCTACAAGTATCATTCTGTCCTGTAGGTTGACCCTGTCCATCATAAGGTGCAAAAAATCCACCGCAAAGGCACTGGGTTCCTGCCTGGAGTCCGAAGAACTTCATATTCTGATCTGCACAAATGTCTCTGCATAGTTCAATCGTCATGTCAGTTGACTGACAATACTGAGTCTGTGGTCCACATACATTTTGACATGTTTGGTAGGGATAAATTGATCTATCACAGTAGATGAGATCCGGTAAGACATCTCTCCGATTGTTGTCATAGAAGCATCCCAAATAGGTGTAATCTGAACACGAGAAGAAGAGAAAGAAGAAGAAGAAGAAGAAGAAGAAGAAGAAGAAGAAGAAGAAGAAGAAGAAAGAGAAAAAATTATTAAACACAGCCGATAATTACATGCATTGATAGAGCAGGGGAGGGGCACAGGGAAGCCATGCCCCCTGTTCATCCACTAAAAATAAAAAGGGTCATCCAAGGAACTTGGGCGTCAACTGCTCGACCCTATACGCCCACTCCTTCTTTTCTCTTGCTCATTAATTAAACATTCATGTAGCTGTTTTGTATGATTTATTAAACTGTTATGTGTGTTGTATGTTAGGCAAATGAATGTCTGATGGCAACAGTTAGGCCTACAGAGACTGGACGTACCTTTTTAGCTCCCATCGAACAATGTACTTTTGCGAGATTTTGTTTTTGGGCCTGTTTGACAAATAAAACAATATCACTATTGATAATAACAGTGTGGCTTTGTTATTCCAAGTGTCCTTGTCTGTGCCCCCTCCCTCCGCTCAACAAGTCTGTCTTCGCCGGTCTTAATGATTATGCCTGAATATGTTATTTACTCTAAATTTCTTAGATTAGAAATTAATTCAAGTTGATTGTTATTAGGGACATCTTCAAAATTAGTTTAAGACTATAATCAATAATATGATTGATTTCTGAATCTATTAAAATTTTCAATCAAGTTTCAGAGTTGTCCCTGATTTAATTCTAAGAGAGTGCATGTTATATACTTGTAATTTATGTAGCATGTCTACATATAACATGTTAAATGTCTATATAAGCGTTAGATTGCAGGGTTCAAGTCATTTGTACAATATATCGTCCATAATGTAGGCCTGATGACTAATTTTCTTCTTATCTAAATTGTTGTTAATCATCGTAAACAATGACTCTTATGCAGAATAAAAGAATGCTGGAGTTTGATACAACAGCCCCCCCCCCCAAAAAAAAAAAACCCACCGAACTAAACAAAAACAAACAAACAAACAAACAAACAAAACCGGAGAAACCCCGCGATGAGGGTGCAATACTTATAAATATCGGCACCTCATCATACATTTATGATAATTTTTTCGGAAACTCTGTTCGAGCACAGTGCTATTTAGACTTAATATTGAAGCGACATTGTTTCTTATATATGGCTCCGCGTTTGTCAAGGTATATACATGTATTTTTTTTGGTCAACTCTCGATCATACATCTGCGTGTAAAAAACTGCAACCCTTGCATATGTATTTAAAAGCGGTGCTTTTCCACAACAGTGCTCTTCCACGACTTCAACAACAACAACAACAACAACAACTATGACAGAACCTCCCATCAACATAAAAAGCAAAATGAATACTCGCTAATGCATCACTTTTTCTTTTACGGTTCAATCCAGATGATCTGGTTGCACTTATACTCCTTTTATGATAGTGATCTGATAAAAGGGTGCGCCGTCTCTATCTGAAGAAAGAAACCTTGTAGCTTTTCAATAACAATATTCATGATCTTGCACTGAAAACAATGTAGCAGTAGCGTGTGTGGTACACCCACTGGCTGTGCACTGGCGCAGCCTCATGGAGGAAAGGGGGGGGGGCGGTATCGGAAAATAAGAGCATAACGAGAGAGAACTTGGGGGGGGGGGGCGTTTCTTCAAGTGTCTTTTCACCGATCAACATGTGTCTACTAACAAGTTGTAAGCGCTGGCAACTTTATCGGCTGCTGACAACTGATACCGTATAATTATAAAGCTTGCCAGAAATTGTCGGTTGAAACGCCCCCCCCCCATCATAAAGAGGGGCGGAATGTGTCCCACTGAATTCTTTTCGCGTTACTTTTGCCGGTTAGATGCAAGTACTTCAGCGACAATTGTAACGTGGTCACTACCCTACACAGATCGATTTCTTAACGCAAGGCCCAACGTCATACATTACCCTGATCTCCTAACCTGAAACTTGATTGCAGGTCCATTAACCCTACAACTCTGACGAAATAAATCCTGGAGCAATGACCGGAGTACCCGTCTTTTCTCTATCCATGTCTTTCTTTCTTTCTTTCTTTCTTTCTTACTTTCTTTCTCCTTTCTCTCTCCTTTTGCTTCGGGAAGAAGGGTTGGGGGGGGGGGGGAGAGCACTTGCCCCCTGTGATCTCAGTAGCTACGTTACTGTCCAGAATGTTGTTGCCCTATTCTTGCCAATTTCTTTTCTTTCTTTCTCCTTCTTCTGGGTCGGCCTTCTACAAGGGCATTTCCTTTCTGGCTGTAACCTACTTTTGCAATAATTATGTGAATGTTCTATTCTATGTTACTGTTGTGGGTTTTTTTTTTTTTACACTGTGAATATATTTGCTTTTTGCTACATATGACATTTACCTGTACATGTATTTTTTATTGCAAAGTGAAATCAATTTAAATTGAATTCGGCAAAATTCCTGTAAAGGAGCACTAGTTGAATCGTAGATACTTCCGACGTATGACAGTCAGTACTCAGGACTATTAAGGCAGTGGGTGTGAGACTGATGGTTGTTTAGAATAGCAAGCACAGATGAGATATTGGTAAAGCTTATACTTAAATGGCAAATACTCCTGGAATAAAAGACCTTAACCCAATCCAAACAAGTCATTTAAAGTTTTCTTTTCAAGCTATACGAAACTTTTTGTATAAAAGACCCATTTCGTCGGGGTCATGACCTCTACCTTTGCTTTACCTCTGCTTAATAATTTTGTTTTTGACAATGGTGTGATAACTCTCCGCAAGTAAATCACCATGCATGCAATACTCAGACACATGTGAAGGTTATTGCGTGGTCCTGTGTAGACTGTAATACTTCGATAGGATATTTTCATTGCGGCATATTTTCTATTCATGCCTGAAATATCTCCCGAGGCTTTCACTCGCCGATCTTCAATCATAAAGGCGTTTCACCTATGTAGCACAAGGCAAATACTTAAGTGATTGCCCTGTCACACTGACGAGAGAGCGAGCATATCTATGCTATATCTGAACAAAATAATACATTACACCAAAAGGCAAATAGGCCTGCTGCATGTGATCGTAACGGAGTGGTTGTGGCAGTGACGCATGGATTCTGTGCAGGTGTGGAGTATGCATGTATCATTCCTATTATGGTACGGAAAACTGATATAACAAAAATCACTGTGATTTTTTTTATCTATTTTGATTTGTGAAGCCAGTGTTGGGTATAGAGCCTATATGTCCTGAATTAAAGTGGATTCCCCTTAAAATGATTACTTCATTTTATACCGCCCAAAGAAATCATTGCTTAAACATAATTCACAAATCTAAAGTGCTGTAATAACGAAATGAAAATTTCTAAAAAAATTTCAAGCATTGCTTCTGATCAATTCACAGCACTATTGTGGGGAGGGGGGGGGGGGGCAAAGATATTAGTAGCAAGTATTAATACACATCAAGGGTAGACCCTATACATCAAGGGCAGACCCCATACATATTCCTAAAATTCACATCCGGAATGGACGCATCATTTCCTTCATTTCGATCTCAGATACGTAAATCTAATATCTTTCCTTGGAGAAGCACATTTTTTTTTCAAACACCATTTCACCAGCCACATAAACCTGTCCCTGTCATTATGGACCTATTTTCCCCCGTCAGTTTTACATCCAAAGTCTTCTAAATCTGTCTTAAGTCTGTTTATTTCGTTGCCCTTCTAAACCGCTTATCAGAATACCGCCAAATCACGCTCGTGTAATTTTTTGGGTTGCCGTTTGTAAGACGTTAAATATCACCTGTACAATGCCCACCCGTTGCTATGGAAACTTATGATTTTCAATGCAAAACAAATATACCTGCGAGCAAAGCGTTATACATGCATGTAAAGCTCACACCTCAAGATTCGTCAAATTTGTTTTTGTCACTTGTCTTGTGCCCGAGTTTACGTCAGTAGCTCAACCCCTACATTCCCTGGCAATAAAATGCATCCATCATTTTCTTATTTTTCCCCCACTGTGCAAATTTCTAACATTTCACTTCAGTAAGAATTGACATAATATCCTACAAGTTCCCTTCAAACGTCAGTTTCCCTCTGTTTCGACATTTGAAACAACATAAAATGAATAACATTTTAGTTCCAGCTCACAGGTTCCGGTTCACAAAAAAAACCCCACACACATTATAATTCGATAAAGGTCATCTCAGAAATACCCCGACTAGAAAAAAAAATTATTCCTGCACATTTATGTAGCGGCAGCGCCTACTTTATATTATTCAGTGATATTACTTAGGTCACCTACAGAGATCAATCTTGGATTCGAAAGGCGTATTCCAGGTATCTGTAATTTCAGAACTTTCCACATCCATCATGGCCATGTATGATTCAGAGAAGTATTTTTATTTAGTTTCAGAATTCAAGTCCTCATGCACTCCCAAACCGAAGAGCTAAAAATCAGGCTTTGAGCAAGGGATTGCAATAGCTGTGCTAAATTTATCACCGATAGTCCAATTTCTGACCAAAGCTTTAACGGTGCAGAAGAAATCAGTGCTAAAAACCTTTGCAAGTGTCGAGATAAATGATAATGATGATATTTCTGGATTTAAAGTGCTTATTCATCTCAGCGCCTAATACATCTATTTCTCCAGTGGGTGTTTCATAAAGCTGTTCGTAAAGTTACGAATAACTTTACGAACGACTTGAATATGAAGTGCCAAATGGTATTCTAAGTCATCCTAAATCGCATCAGCTAAAGGTGAAATATGCAGACGTAGATTAACATTACTTTTGTTTACAAATATTTTTTATTGGGAAGTATATTTTTGCCACAATTTGATTGAGATTATGAAAAATGCAGTCCCACTTTGTTAAAGCATCAGGAAAAACTTTGGATATCCCATTTGGCACTTCATATTTAAGTTGTTCGTAAAGTCATGCGTAACTTTACGAAGAGCTTTATGAAACACCCCCCCCTCCCCCGGTCTCTAGGCGCTTTTCAGAATGTATTACCCCGGTCAATGGATTCAAGCTTGCCCGCATATACACCTCCTCAGTCTACTCCCTGGGGAGCATTCCAGCAAGGCGCCTTTTAATACAGACACTCAAAATGCTAAACAAACAACAATGACCTACGCATCGTACCTGGTACCCAACCGGTTGGAGAGTGGCATATGCATGTAGATTACGAGTCTTTCCAAAAGACACGCATGTGGGATTCGAACTCACGACCTGAATTCGTATTTAAGGAGTTGCTGTAATTCCTGTATTATGAATATATTGTTGAAAGAAATACATTAATTAGGGTTCATGCCTACTTTAAAATGGATGCAATGAGAACACAAATAATTATCTTTCAATTGCCGATGACGTCTGCTAAAGCATGATCATAAAAACACTGAAATGACATGACCAGTTCCCAAAATGTGTGCTTTAAATTTCATCGTAATCATGATAATGCTGTCAAAAATGGAATGATACATCCGGGTCCCTTCATCAATTAACTCTAATCCGGAAAGGGGAGACGATGAAACTGGATAAACTATTCTACATTTAATTTTAATAGCAATGTACACCAACGTCCCCACATGTTCTGCGAGTACCAAGATAACTTCATAATCATTCATTTTATCCTGTCCAAACCATTGGCACGGGAGGCAGATCAGGATCATCTAGAAGCAAAGAAGGGAAACATACCAGCCAAAAAAAGTTGACTAGCTTTTGGTTCGTCAAGCAACAATTCCACTTTCCCTCATGACTTTTTGATACCCTGCATTCACTAATACAAGCTAATTTTATAATTGTTCATTTTCTACGTGAGGACTATGTCCAAGCAATGGATGGAGATTATGGTCATCAGGACGCAAACAGAAGAAGTATTCCAGTAGCCCAAGGTTCAACAAACCAAAGACCGACTGAGTAAATACAGTGTGCTTGAGAAAGAAGCCTCTTCTGAGATTTAAAGACGGCAATGAGACACGCACTCGGTCTCCCTACATGCAGGATCGCACTGAAGATACCACCGATTTTGTAACTATGCCTGGTGTGTAGAAGATGAATGTAATGGAAATCATCGACTTTCGAATGCTGGCATGGTCAATGTTTTCTGTTCACTGAGACAAATGTTTAAAAAAAATAACAACAGCAACATCAACAACAATGATGGGATGGTGAAGCTGATGCTTTAGTGATGATAATAATAATAATAATGATTACGATAAAGATTATGATGATAATGAACTTTCATGAATAAGGGGTATAAGGCTCATAATCTAACACGTATCGGAAGCCCAAGGCGTCTCAAAGCAACCAATGTAAAAGAAGGCTCGAAGGACTCAAAAAAAAATTAAAAGCAGGATAAACAGGAGAAAGGGGGCAATGAAAGGATAGTGGTGAAAAGAGTCCCAGGGGTGTATTGAAAGATATAGAAACTGTCAATGCATCACTGATGGCAGGATATTCACTGACAGAGTAGAAGGTATATCAGAGAGCAATACATAAAATCAAACATAGAAAGAGAGAACACACACACACACACACACACACACACACACAAAAATAGGGGTAGAAAGAGTCAGAAAATGAATCAGGAAGATAAAGAAATTGTAAGAGAGGTAGCAAGAGAGGTAGCGAGAGAAAGGTAGAGAGCTGGGGGTAAAAAAGGAGAGAGGGAGAGGTAGAGAGGACGATAGAGGGAAAGGGTGTGGGTGGGCGAGGGAGTAGTTCTACTGGGGAGTACATTCACAAACGTTACCTAAGATAGGAATTTCATTCAGTTTGTGTAAGTTACACTTAAAGCCCGCCGCACACTATACGATCCGTCTGCGATCCGGGGGTGTTTCATAAAGCTGTTCGTAAGTTACGAACGACTTTACGCACGACTGGTGATACCTTCTTGTGCTACATGTAAATGAATGAGAATCTGATTAGCACCCAAAGAACATGTTCCAGTCGTGCGTAAAGTCGTTCGTAACTTACGAACAGCTTTATGAAACACCCCCCCCCCCCGATTTTGGAAAAATTGCTGTAGCATTTGATATGAACATTCAAACATGTGAAATCTTAATGATCAAAGTTTCGGATAGTCGTATGAATACAAAAATCGAAATTCCGGGCTATTGCGAGCCTCCCTGTAGGAATAAAAGCGAACTCAATTCCGAATGGTAGTGACATCATAGCAATCTTGAGATCGGCTACGATTTGAAGCCGATTTGGCCTTTACTCCGACCACGAGGCTTGCAGTTAACCAAAATTTCGATTTTAGTATTCCGATCATTATTCTGAACTTCAAATAAGGTAATTTTACTTATCTAAACTTTCATATCTAATGCTAAATGCCATTTGTTCGAAAATCGGGTCGCAGTCGGATCGTATAGTGTGCGGTGGGCTTAACAGGTTTGGCTTACAGCTGTACATAAGCATGATAAGATAAACTTATTTACTGTGAGTGTAACACATGACTAGTGAAACCATTCCATAAAAAAGTCAAAAGCGTTTATTTTATATCACTAAATACAGTGATGCTTTTGATGCATGTAGGTAAATGAGAGTAGCTTGGTGTCATTTGAAATAATATATCAAGTTAAAAAAAACCCCCATATATAATGACTTGACGAAAATACCCGCATCGATATCTTTAAGATTCCCACTTTCTCATATTCCTATCTTGTATGGATTGTGAATCAATCAAATCGAAATCGCATCCAACCATCCTGGAAAAAAGCCCGCATATCCTTGAACTTTATCTCCATAATAAAAATTCAAAGTGATAAATATGAGTCCATCGATCTCAACAGCGCTATCGCAGTTTCCGGGTCGATGAAGGATTATTAAAATTAGGGAAATTTACAGGCCAGGAGAATTTTGCAATTTTCGCATCGATGGACAATTATTAAAACGAAATACTATTATAATAACAAGGTTTGTGAGATGAAGAAGACAGAAATTTGACATGCTTACAGCAAGGTACTGAATTACAAGGCGAAGGCATAGTCAGTGATGGTTACTGATAAAAGTATTGTACTAGTCATTTCAAATTACTGATAACTGAATTTCTAGGAGCAGTGACGTTGTCATTCTTTTCGATGAAAATTATCAGTCAAATTTTAAGTATTTTTTTTTTTACTAGATGTGTTTCTTCTCCTTTCACCTCACTGCGACAGTATTATCTGTTTTTTTTTACTCTTTTGTCGTCAGTGTGGTGATTCTTCTTTTGTCTTATTTATATGGTTCAATTTGACGATAAAAGTATGGGAACATAATATCTTCATAATAATTCAGAATGATCAATACGAGTTCTTCTCGCAGCGCTCTTCAAGTTTCCGGATCGATTGAGAATTATTAAAATGAAATATCATTATTTACAAGCTGTGTATGAGTATACGGAGAAGGAGAAGAAAAGTACACATATGGCACTGAGTTGCAAAGCGAAGGATAACATAAGACAAATGAAAACAAAACAAAAAAACTTAACGATTTTGTTTTTACTAAGCAGCGGCTATCATGTAAGTGTAACTTTGCAAAGGAGCCCCTCCCTTTTATTTTTGGGTCCTACGTCATTTCTTCATATTCATTATCGCTTAGCAATCGTCATGATGATGTTTCTCCGTGTATTTCTCTCATTTGCCATGATTTTTATTTTCTCTCCAATGCAACATGTAATTGTGATCCTTCAGAGATGTTTCTTGAAATAACAACATGAGAAATAAAACTAAGTTTTGAACCTAGCATTTACAACTCTGAAAAAAGAAGAAGAAAGAATAGAAACGACAATCATTATGGCTACTTGAATTCCCTTTTCATGTTACTGTAAAGGTACATTCACTTTGTGTATAACCTTTAATTGAAGGCATGAAAGACGAAACTTAGCCTAAAATAATAAATTTTGTTCAAGAAAACGACGAAGCGCAATTGATCATGTTTTCTCAGCGTTAGATACGAGTTTCAGGATGACAATAGGAGCGACCATGGATGAAGAAACATTCTATGATTCTTAAGAAGATTCAGGGGATATTTCGAGAATCTGATTCATCATATTGCGTAATACCTCTTTGCATATTATCACCATTGGACTGACACGAGCTCGGGACGATTTCACAACCAAACGAAAGTTGTGTTCGAGGACTGGCCCAATGGGGAAGAAGTAGCATTTTATCATAAGGTTATAGCCTAAACAAAATGAAAACACACTGCACATGAGCTATGTGTTACATTTCTGAAAATCATCAGAGTACACCATGTTGTACAGCATTTGGTTATCTGAATGGAATGGGCCATGATAGAATATGTACACCTTCCCCCCCCCCCCCAATTTTGCAGTGATGAAAACCTACTTATATGTACAATTCACCGTGTAAGACAACGTACAATATAATTGTCTCCGTCTTTAGTCTCACTTTCGCGCATAATTTCTATGGATCAAGTTATTATATCTGGGTAAAAGAATTTATTTATGTATTTATTCATTTACTTATTTCTGATATTTAGAGTGGCACATTTCACCAATTATAGTGGGTCTTCCATAATGCGATGTTTGGTAATACCAAGCATGAATGAAAACAGGAAAACAACATCAAAACAAAATAGAGAAATAAATACACATATGCATATATCTACAAACTAATTGATGTCCTCATAAACATGATGAAAAAGCGGATTATTCAAAAACACCATCTATTTATTTATTTGTTTATTCATTTCATGTAATAAACCATTACAGAAAGCATGGTCTTCTTACTTTTCTCACTGACTTCTATCAGAAAGAGCAATAAATCATATCCCTTCTGAAATGGAATATGATGCAAATTTTGAAGAATGATTATACTTCTAATCGTGAATGTCTTTCTTTCTTTTGTACCTTAAATAAGGTCAGCATTTAAAACTGATTGACACCTGATTAAGTAATGAAATGTAACTAGAAGGAAAAATGGTGCTAGAGGGAAGAGCAAGGGGGCCAAGACCAAGAGGAAGACCTTTAAAAAGATGGACAGACTGCTTAACCCATTCGTGACAGAGGTCCACATTTTGTGGTTTGGCCTAATATCTTTTGATGCAAAGCCCTAAAAATCATACCAAATACATGAGCAGAAAGAGCAAACAATTCTACACAAACTGTGCACATTTTGGTTGCGTCATTATTCGTTGTTTGATGCTGAAATTTCTTTAAAGGAGAATAAGCATTAAAATCCTTAAATTGGCAATGTGATAGAAGGTTTAAAATCACCGTTTTCCCCTGCAAATTGGCAACTTTTTGACTTCTCATCATAATTCCTGTCAATTTATATTCATTTCAGATACATGACGTTTTATAAGAAAAATGTAGCAATAAAATAAAAATGTTGGTGTTGCCAATTTGAAGAATAAAAGCTGATCAAATTAGGCTCTAAATAATTCCTGTCACGAATGGGTTAAGATCTGACTGTGCAGTGGATGCCAACACTCAACCCACCGTTGGAGTGGAAGGCACAAATGAATGAAAAAATGAAGTAATGAAAGTTTCAGACGCCTATTATGAGACGATCATGATTGCGTGCATGACAAGACTGGAAAAGAGAGTGTTTCCAACAGAAATATTCGATTTTCATTCCGGTTCCCATGTTGTCCCATAATTTGTTTTAGCTAAATTTGAAGGTTGTTCTTCGTATTGCTTGGGCCATGTGAACGATCAAGGCGTCGCGCATGAATAACGGCATCCCCGCATATTTTCGCAGTAAATATATTGCCTGCCCCCGTGTCCATTCAAGGCGAAAACACCCCCAACTCTTCGTGAAGGAAATAGCCAATCTAACACTATTAGCGCTTTGGAAACCTTTATGCCATTAAAATATTACCAACTCATCTAATCAAACGACTGCGGCTATGAGGTCAATGACTGCACTACATATTCTTCGTGAAATAGTAATACCCCCCTTCAAAAAAAAAAAAAAAAAAAAAAACTAGACGAAGACAAAAATGCTGAAGGAAGAAGAAGATGAAAAATATTCATGACTTTGTGCTCCCTGTCCATCAGTGTTAAAACCAAATGCATTTCTTTAACACCAAATCTGTTTAAAGGAGTTGCCCAAAAATCATGTAACTTTTTTTATACGGATCGTTTATATTCCGCTTTTAGTTCCTTTGAATGAAATAAACAAACTAACAAACAAACAAGCAAACAGAGTATTAAATCAATCAAGGTACAGTGAAACAGCGTCTTATAACCGTTTCATAACTGCATGTGTTTCAAAACGCTGATTCCGTTCCCGCTGTACGCGCACACTAAATAACTCCGGTTAATATCACGATAATGACTGGTACAAAAACCTCGCCTGAATGAGGGCTACACTGTGGATCTAGTGTATATGGGCCAGGGCATAAAAATGATCTCATTTTCTGGTACGAAGTGTAGCCCTCATTCAGGCGAGGCCTAGTCAAGAAAAGGTATCCTGGATTAAACCAGTGTGACGATTTAGTCCATTGTAATCAATAATCGGAGTGGAATGAAGAAACATGAAAAAACAAAATAGTCAGGACTTTGTGCTCCCTGGTATCATCACAATAACAGAGGAAAATGTGGTATTGAGAGGGGTGGGGTGGTATGCATGTGAGTGTACGGTGGTAGTGTGCGTGTGTGTGCTCGTGTGGGTGTGTGTGTGTCCGGGGTGGGAGGGATTTGCGTGAGTAGGATGAATAAAGAAAATCAAAAGAAATTAGAGAAAAAAATGACAGAAGAAAAACAACACATGACACGGAATGGAGGGTCTGAGTGAGAAGCAGAGAGAGCGATAGTAAGAGAAAGAGGAAGAGAGAGAAGTGAATACGAGAGCGCGAGATACATGAGAGAGGAAGAAAGACAGAGAGAGAGAAAGAGAGAGATGGAGAGAGAGAGAGGAAGAGAGAGGGGATTGGTATAAGGATGTCGGCGCATCTTTCATCTTTAAAAAATAATTTTCACGGATAATTTCTTATTTATATTGGAAATTGGTTACTATGGATAATGATGGGCAAGAAATTGAATACATGCCAACAATCCAGAGAAACCCGTTTTACTTAAGCAAATTAAAAAACATTCATCGCATCGCGGATGAACACTAATCTATCTAAGGCTGATGATGAGGACATTGCCACTTTACACACGCTAAAGTGAGAAACATAATCAACTTAAACCGTTTTCCACTCGATGCTCTGTTTGAACTACTTATCATGATACAGACATTAATACCCCAGTCACACTGCCCCAAATGACGGATAATCGATTAAATATTGGCCTTTCGAGGTAAAGTTACTTGTTGCTCGGACGGGTGCCTGTCCCGACAATGTGAGCTGAGGTACAATAAGTGTATAGAAGTGATGAGTATCACCGGTAGCGCAGGTGAAAGTGTTGACATCAATTTACTCAAATTGACTGCAATTTTGCACTCGAGAAAATTGTTCTCATTAAGTCAAGTGGCACATTAAGATGATGCGTACACATTTATTACCACCATATATCTCACAACTGTCAAATGCCAAGGTATTTATTGCAACTTTACTTAAATTGTAATTTCAAGGGCACCTCGTTGTCATAGTCACGGTGCAACGACGTGGAATAATCGATGGCAGTTCTTTATGTTTTTCCCCTTTCAAATGACTATGATTATTACATAAAACTGCTATCTAATATCGGGCGGGTGCCTGTCCCGACAATGTGAGCTGAGGTACAATAAGTGTATAGGAGTGATGAGTATCACCGGTAGCGCAGGGTGAAAGTGTTTACATCAATTTACTCAAAGTGACTGCAATTTTGCACTCGAGAAAATTGTTCCCATTAAGTCAAGTGGCACATTAAGATGATTCGTACACATTTATTACCACCATATATCTCACAACTGTCAAATGCCAAGGTATTTGATCCAATTTTACTTAAATTGTAATTTCAAGGGCATCTCGTTGTCATAGTCAGGGTGCAACGACGTGGAATAATCGATGGCAGTTCTTTATGTTTTCCCCTTTCAAATGACTATGATTATGACAGAAAACTGCTATCAAGAATCAAAATCGATCAATTTAACTTTCAAATTGGACCCCTTGGAAAGTACTCCTATACCGGACAGATAATAAAAGCTGTTGATTCCGACAGAAAGATGTTGCAGAAATTAAGTTTTTATGAATTCTTTGCCAATTACATGTACATGTTATGGTAAGTGCATGGGAAGAGAAGATGTCCTAAGTTCTGGACAACAACGTGCCAACATTAACGCCAAGAACTATAGTCGACATTGTTTATGAATATTCTCAATCATCCAGGTAAAGTAGATCATGAACTATATCAGTAAATCTCTTAACCGAGGAGGAGGCCTGCGACACAACCTAGCCTACAATTCGGCAGTTCGGAAGATTCCTCGGCGCTTTCTGAAATTCCCCGACCCTGTCACGGGTAAAAAAAAAAAAAAAAAAAAGCCGCCAAAGACCAGTCGGCCTGATGAAGCGTCCCGCAGAGGACGTGATACGTCGCAACTCGAAAACACAAGTCCAGTTGACCAGATTTACTGATATAGTTCATGATCTATAGTCGACATTCATTTTTCTTTTATCTTCGTGTCGTGCGGCATTTAGAAAAAAGCATTACTCCATACCTTCCTTTACATCAACGCAAAAGAAAAGAAATGGCAGTGAAAAGTTGTGGCTTTAAAAAGCAGAACATTGTCATTGTATTGCATTGTATGCTCTAGCGACTAAATGATGAAATTCATTATTCATGACAGCTGAATTTGTCAAACATGCACGCATGGGATCTTTTTAGATGTATTTCTTTTTTATTAAGTGGTGAATTTATAAACTGCGAAATTCAAGTTTGGTGTCAGGCTCGTTCATTGACGAAGTTATTAGGGACTAGGGATCAGGTACCCGCCCCATCCTCACTATATGACTAAAACAAAGGGAATGCAAATGCGGAGATATCTTGAAAAATTAATGATACGACGTTTTGACGCCTTTCTCTGTGTGCTCTCTCTTTCTCTCTAATAGGGAGCTTTCGATTGTGTGAAAACCCGGCGCTGCGCCATTGACTGAACCCTCTCCTCCTATTCCCAACAAGTTGTTCGAGGAATAGAAAATAGAATTGTCATCGTGTTATCAATAACTGAACAAAGAATGTAGCAGTCGTGTCGTGACATGATACATCACGCTCCACCGAAGCGGCAATGTCAACACGGTCAACTGAATATCAAAATAGATTATTAAAAAATATAATGAACTGTCTCCTCCCTCACCCAAGCTGTGTGAAAACATATAGTGCGTAGCTAATATCACGTGCAAAATGAAAATAAAATATGAACATTAACTGCTATATGAGTATTTAAGTACTAAAATTGCAATACCAGAAGTGGTTTAGATTTCATTATAAATTGTTTCATGTTAACAATATCAATACGAGAATTTTGTCTAATTCCATTCGCTTCCGGGACTCTTAGGTGTTTCAGCTAAAAAATTCATTATCAACCCATTTAGTCATACAACAGACGATAACATTTTGAAGTTTGCATTTTTGAAATTGCACTTTAGTATGCAAATTTAAATCTATAGAGGGTCCATGTGAGTCTGTCAAAGTGAAGATAAATTGATGCATTGAATGTTGCAGTTTCTGAGATTATTCCGAAGTCTCATTTATGCAGTTTCAGAACTTTACATATACACGTTGCTTTACATATCAATTTGACATTGATCAATCAGGATTAGATACACAGTACATGTATACTGCTAATAAACCAATGCTGAGTGAGCAGGGTGCCTCTGGTCACACGCATTTTGTATGGACAAACTGCCCAGTGCTAATAGTAAGAGATCTATATTATTAATATGTACGGCATGTCCGAGCTATTTTTTTCTCCAAGCCTAAGATATTGATGATTGTTTATGGTTATTTTTAAGCCATACTATATTATGAATATGTACGTTGGCATGTCCGAGCTATTTTTTTTCCTCCTTACAACCTCTAAAGTACGACCAAGCCTAAGATATACACGGGGATTGTTTATGGTTATTTTCAAGCCATACTGGCGTTAGGATATCTACGAACATCACGAAATATGAATATAAAATGTTGTATTTAAACTGTTTGATTTCACTATACATTTTGACAATTCCATTATTAGCAATGTATGGGACATGAAATGACTAAATACCTTGTACCTGGCCACAGAAAGAAGGAATAAGCATTATGATTTTTGATCAAATCTAAGAAAGAAAAATGTACTAAATGTTTACGTGTTCTTATATGAATTATGCCAATCAAGTATATATGATATCTTTGTGTATACATGGTTAACTATGCAGACATGACAGAAATCCGAAAAACAGTGTGAAATAACATCATAGATTCCGAAAAAAGGCATCACAAAAAAGTCACGTCAAGGCTAATAATGCTTCCATATCCTGAGCATCATCGTTGGTATAATATTTTCTTCAGCTTCTTTCTGATTAAACAGACACATACTGCCTTTAGCATTTATCAATCTTTGGTGCACTAATTATCTGCACAATATTTATTCGTCTGTCGCTAAACAACAGGTGAATAATGTAAGGAATCGATCCAATAGGCAATGATAGGTAAGTTTTCATTATTTAACTGGCATGTACAACCATGGTGAACTGGCCGCGCAACACCAACAATTTCCAACAATTTATCAGCAATATCGCTGGGATTGTTTACAGCTTATAATGTTAATTTATATTACGCGCTAGATTGATTGTGCGGTGGTAGGATATCAACGCCGCAATTGAGCTAGCGTTTCTATAAAACATCTAATTTGTATTTTCCTGTGTGACGTAAATGGCGTATTTGTCTCGATTTCAAGGACGAGCTTTATGCATTGCTGGATGTAAATAATAGTCGTGTGAATTAATTCTAGATTTATGTAAAGTGTATAGAAATTTAGTACAAAAATTAAAGGTACTTATGTTGCGCTGACACCTTTGTGTATACTTTGGCACTATGTACATGTAATCTATTCTGTAGTTAACCGTATTATGACATTATTATCATGCATGAATAAACACATAAATGGATAGATAGATAGATAGATAAATAAATAAATAAATTAAGAGTACTGATTGCTATAAGAAAAAGGGTTTTTGTTTTATTTTGTTTTGTTTTACTTTTTTGTTACACAAATTCATTCATACATCTATTATTGCTATCAAGACATAAACGGTTGACTGCTACTGTAATTACAACCTTTCATAATTACAATTTTAATTTTTCTAATATGAAAGCACGCAACTCACACATTGAAGCATACTTACCGAGTAGAAATTCGCTGCTATTCGGGAATCAATGAATCAAATTATAAACGTAAATTTCTCGGGGTTGGGCTGATGCACTGCTGGACACGATTTTTGCAATGCTCATGTAATGTTTCACACAGTATTGAAAGTTCCCTTGAAATTAATTTCAAGCACACATTTTATGCAAAATATATATCAAATGGAATACCATTACTATACGTAAATATAATTTTGTGTCATTTTCATACTATGCTTTCGTTAAAGGTTATTTTTTGATTCGTACCTACGTGTAAGAGACACGTCTAGATATTTATCCGCAGACCCTTTATTAATCACAAATTAACCCATGCATGAATGATATTATAATAAGCTAATGAAATTTGGGGCTTGCGGTTGGAAGGGAGATATATAAGCGATCTTAGAATTATGTTTTCCCTCTGAGGCTGAATGTACGGATGCATAGTAACAAAATTACGTCTTAGGAAGGGAATGTATATGTGTTACAATACATGATACATGAAATTCATTTACCCTGTTTACCATGTATGCAATAAATAAAACACAGAAGCAGATAAACATATACGTCCTGGCTCTGTTCAGAATATATCTGTAGACCCGTATTAAAGGCGGGAATGAGAAGTAACGGAGAGAAGTAATCATTTGGGCGTTTGTACATGTGTACATGTATGTCCCATTCATTGCAGTTGTTTTCCGCCGACACAAAACCAAAGAATGAAATGTACTCACCCTGGCCAAAAACCACTTTCAGTCGTAAGATGATAAATGAAACGAGAATTTGAATAATAAGCGATGCCATCTCGAAGTAGAATTTTCAGTGTTGTCTCTCGGAGCTTCTAGAATTGAGTAACGCTCATAGTTTATATCCGTGTTACAGAGCGTTTACAAGTGGGCAGTCCAATTTCCCGGTGTACCTCCTTTTCTTTTGGAATAACAAGTGATTGTGTTTTGAAAGACCCCTTTCCCTTGCTCACCCCATACGTATGTATTGAGTCACCGTGCATTTGGCGAAGTGTGCACTCAGTCAGCAAATCGCTTTTTCAAATACGAAAACGTCTTCCTTTCTTCAACCTTAAATCCGCACAACTGTGAAGATGTTGAATACGAACTGCCCATGGACGGATGGGTGACGTATCGACTCCATTGTGGCGTACACAAAAGCCCGGCACGCACTACCACTTTCTGGGGTCGTCTGCTTGCTCAGATACAGTCCAACCTATAGTAATTCGTGTATACGGTAGGAGGGATAAGATTAATTGGGGGAGTGGGTGGGTGTGGCTGCCGTTACCAAAGCAATCACGACATCATGTAATAGAAAGAGTGTATGCGTCATGCAAGGGGGATGAGAACAAGAAACTTGATGGAGCAATTTACACTAAATGTGACGCATTGCCCTTCCAAGTTTATAAGAGTAATAATGAAAATAAGGCCCATTTCTAACGCTAGTAATGCTACGTTTCTAGGAGCCATAAATTACAACGTCATGTTTTTTCTCTTCACCATTCAACAGAAAAGAAACAAAATCAAACAAAGATAATAATACAGTAATCCGCCTTTGCAACTACACTGACAACAAACACTGATTTAAGAGGAATAATGTTAAGAAAAAAGAAAAGAGTTAAATGCATTAAAGGCATTTCAAATTTCAAATAGTCAAAGACTATTCAGTCGTGGGCTTTCATAGGGAATGGATCATAATTTGCTGACACCAGACTTTGTGAAAAGCACTAGAAATACCTGTAATAGAGCTACATTTCTGGAGCACAGCAAAATAAGCTGTCCCACCATAAACATTCTTCGACCTGCTTCGGGCATTCTCGAGCCAGGGAAAGTGAGATAATGACTTTGCCATATGGGGCAAAGGATGGAATATACTGAGCATTACATAAGGTCTGTTGGTCATAAAACTGATAGTGATGGACAACACTGGGTAAGCACCCATATGGTGTCAAATTCCCATGAAAGCCCATGGCTGAGCGCAGGGGCGTCGCTAGACTTTTTTTAATGGGGGGGGGGGTTGTAGAGGCCAGATTGCCGACAAATTATGCCTCCGATTGCCGACGACCAACGTCGACAAATTCAACTGTATAAAGCCCACAAGGCATGTTCAATTGTGTGCCTCTATTATATTTTCCTTCTAACTTATTTGTTCACCTCACTTGCTGAATTTGTTAGCTTTCCGAAAACATTCTCTATCTAAATATCATACGAGCGAGTGCAGCGAGCGAGGAAAAATATACACTCTCTTTCGTAGAAGTGATAGTTCATCATCAAAATTACATGATGGGCTTAAAGATATCTAAATCATATATTGGTCATCTCTCTCACATGATTCATTCGCTTTCAAAGACCATCCTAAATCGTAATATTATACGAGCGAGCACAGCGAGCAAGGAAAAAAAAATTATATACTCCTTATCATATAATCTTTTTCATGGTAGAAGTGAAAGTTCTTCATCAAAATACATGATGGGCCTTTAAGGTATCTATTTTGATATTTTGGTCACCTCTCTTACCTAATTTATTTGCTTTCGAAGACCATCCTGTATCTAAATATCATACGAGCGAGCGCAGCGAGCGAGGAAAAATATATATCTCTTTTTATGGTAGGTGATAACTCTTCATCAAAGTACATGATGGGCCTCGCTTGCCGAATTCGTTTGCTTTCCCAAATCCATCTTGTATCTGAATATTGTACAAGCGAGCGTAGCGAGCGAGGAAAAATACTCCTTTTCATGGTGGAAGTGAAAGTTCTTCATCAAAATACACGATGGGCCTTTAAAATACCTATTGTGATATATTTGGTCATATCTCCTACATAATCTATTTGCTTTCAAAGACCATCCTGTATCTAAATATTCTACGAGCGAGCGCAGCGAGCGAGGAAAAATATATTTACTTTTTTTTATGGTATAGAGGTGATAATTCTTCAACAAAATACATGATGGGCCCCAAAATATCTAAATTATATATTTGTTTATTTCACTTGGCAAACGTGTTTGCTTTCGGAAAACATCCTGTATCTTAATATAATACGAGCGAGCGCAGCGAGCGAGGAAAAATATGCTCTCTTTCGTGTTACCAGTGTTATTTCGTCGTCAAAATGCACAAGCAAATAAGCCGAATATGACTCTATTTGGGCACCTTACTCATCTTTCTTTTTTTCTTTTTCCCTCCTTCCTCTTCCCTCTCCTTTCTCTCTCTCTCTTTTTTGCCGACAGCGATCGCGAATTTGCCGACAGGAATTTTTAATGGGGGGGGGGGGGGGGTGCCCCACCCCTCACACCCCCCCTCTAGCGACGCCCGTGGCTGAGCGTCTTTAAAGTATGATGGCTATTCTTCCATCAGGTCGCTGATAGACGAGTCGTCTAAAAAGTACTACCCTCTCGCGTCAGGTGCACCAGTGGTGACGAAAAAAAAAAAAAATCGCGTTCCGGCATCCGGTGTAGTCGGAAGACTTGTCACAGACCTTACTTTCTACATGTAGAATATCACTTTTGAGCCCGATCGATTTGTCATCATGGTCACAGACGGACATTTGCCAAATGTGAAGATACCTTGAAGACCGTTAGAAATTAAGTGATGAAATAAGTTGAGTTATTTTATGTTTCATTGTGAAGGGAATCATCGAAGGAGTTGAAATTTCATAAAATTTTGTTCCCTTGGTTGTCTCCTTAAATCAGACTCCATAAAATGACCAGAATCATGGATGGAAAAAATGCCACCCTTACATCTCAGGCTCTTTTACGCCAGCAAGCCTAGATGACCATACTCAAACTCTAGGTGGCAGTATAATGATACACTTCAGAAGACAGTTGCAGGTGACTAACTTGATTCTTCCGAATAGGTATCAGAGATTAGTCCGAGTTATCTATTTTTTTCGATGAAAATATGGTACGACATACGCCCCCTAAAAATTCATGCCATTTCGACTAAAATTGAAATTGATCAATGCCTTTCTTTTTTCATTTTAAGCATTATGCACAAGATCAGGGAAGCGTTTCATCAACATCTGTTGTCTGACAAGTTGTCAGATCTGACATCTTTCCTTGATTTTGATTGGCTTAGAAGCGTCGTTACTATGGCAACTGTCGGATAAAACAGACTTTGTCGGATAAAACATCCGACAAGTCCTTTCATGAAACGCTCCCCTGAAAGTCTGAATATCTGTTATGACTATTCATTTTATGCCTGATGTGTGTGTATGTGTGTGTGAGACGAACGATTTGCTTTAGTGTATTTAGCTTATTTACCCGCCCCCGTATGAACTCGAAATGTAGTCAAATTAGACGATAATTACCATGCGTCAAGTTCATTACTGCTACTTTGCACGATCAAACCTTGAACTCTACAGCAATGTTATGGTCAGAGAGAATTGTTGTTTTTTGTGTGTACGTGTGTAGGTGCAGGTTATGCTTCAGCTGAAGAAAAAAATATGCTTAGCTCTACTCATCAGTCCTTTATTATGTTTAGAACTTAAGATACCAGGAACTGATTAGCAAGTATAACAAATCTGCCATGGAAAATGGCAGGATCATTAGTTTTGGGCTAAATTACAGATATAAATTAGACATATTCACCTGATATATGCAACAGAGAGAGAGAGAGAGAGAGAGAGAGAGAGAGAGAGAGTAATGGAGTTTACTCGTGGTGCGAGGGTGGATGTGTCTATATGTGTATGAGGGAGAATGCGGAAGAGGGAGAGAGAGAAAAAAAAACAAACAAAAACGTCGAACTGCTTAAGAGGATACTAAAACTCACATAGATATTTAAATCTTTATGAAAACACTCATATTCTTTATGAGACCAAACAAAACTTTGAATTAGACGAAATCATAACTGCTATTTTCTTTCCTTATACACTGTAGATATCAACTAACGCATTGTGAACTCGAGAAGCTCAGTACTTTTACGGCGCAGACGACAGTGACTATTCAGCCTACAATGCCAAATATTTGCTCCAAACTAAACCGACTATTTGCCCTAGGCCTAAAGGCAACCCTTTTCAGTTGTGACATCACAAATAAATATTTTTTCCGTGGAATATGTATTGTCTAGCGGATGGATAAGCTGTAGTGATTTACAATACATGTCGAGCGCATGATTCCATTCAGATTTGATTGCAAAAGACGAAGGCCACATAGTTTAATGAAGTAGGTGGCGAAAAGGCAAGTTTATATCCTTTCTGGGTGTTGGCTAGTGGTGCACTGAGAATAGACGGAAGCGATGAATGGCACTGCACACTAACTAAATTCTCCATTCAACAATCATTTTAGATAACAGGAGCGGATTGTCTTTGCTTCATATTACTCTAAATGATAAAAGACCCGTGATGTATCTTTGAAAATGTTTTGATGGTGTTGGAACATTCTATTCAACAATGGCAGGAGTTGGTACATGGGTGCAGTATCTTTCTGTACTTATCGTATCTGACATTGGACTGAAAGGTAAGAACTGTAGCTGTAATAATGTATTATCTTTTACTCTTTTTCTTTTTTGCGTTTTATGTATGTTCTTCGAAAGTGACTAGGATTATTGACCCGCCTTTTGCTTCCACGCCCTAATGGAGGCGTTGGAATATTAAAGGAATTTCTGCATATATACCATTACCCTCACCTGGGGCGAGAACGGCAAATATAAATTAATGTCTTGCCAAAGGACCTTGTTATCCTGTTAGGGAATCAAATCCAATTTTGTGATCCACTTTCCAATGACTTATGTGCTAGACCACTAAACACCTACTATTCGCGTTCATTAACCTCGCACTGTGTAGGTCCAAATTAAGTTGTTTTATTGTCATTATTATTGTCATTACATCATTATCATCATCATTACTGTTATTATTATTATTATCATTATTATTATTACTATTATTATTATTATTATTATTATTATCATTATTATTATTATTATTATCAATATTATTATTGTCATTATTATTATTATTATTATTATTATTATCATTATTATTATTATTATTACTATTATCATCATCATTATTATTATTATTAACATAGTATTTTTATGATCGCAATAATCGCTATTATTGTTAAAATCATCATCATAATCATCATTGTTATTGAGATTATTATCTTTTTAATTTTCATCATTCAAAAAGTAATGTAATGCCACATTTTGTATAGCTCCCAGTACTGCACAGCATCAGCTTGCCTACAATCGTGAACTACCCCCGTGCATTAACAATAATAGTTGGGTACATACACATAAGCCCCATTGGAATTCATTATTTCCTTTTTTGGATTTATGTGATTAAAATGTATTGTATATTTTTCTAGTTAATCCTAGCAGACCTTCATCAATGTCCAATTTGGACTAACTTAGTGCAGGGGTATGGGGTGAGCCTTAAGTAACATCCAACCAATACGAGATCACTGGGACATAATTAATCCTGACTATTGTCAGTGGTCGTCCGTGGGTGTAATTTCGAATACCGTGGCCACATTTTGTATTCATATTGTTCGAAATGTTTTCATGATCTTGAAAACTGAGAATGTATGTATATGAGTGCATGTGCATGTGCATTCACGGATGAACAAACTGAGAATACCCATGATAATGAAATTCGTATGAAACATGTATTACAAGTTTGTTGTATTGTGATTATCTTAACAAGGGTGCCGTGCTCTAAAGGCACAATTGCTATCTAGTGGTGTCCCATTACTAAAAAGACTGTATTTCCAGTTTGCTCTGTATTTGATCAAATTTTAGTAATAAAGTTTCATTCTTTCATGAAAGGGCCTCGCAAAGAATAACTAGAATATTTAAGTACAGACAGTGTTTTGGGATTGGATATCAAATCATAATCAAGGATTGTGAGTGATCCCTGAAGTCACCCCTCAAAGAGAGAATAAAGAGTGAATATCACAATTTTTACTATCAATTCACTATTAATGCACTCTCTTCTGAAATTCACCTCTAACAGAGTGAACCGTTCAAGCTTTTTTTTTTTTTTTTGCTTTTTTAGAGCATCATACAGATAGGATTACCTTTGGATTGAACCTGTTGAATTCATTCCATCTTTATTTTGTATTCATTCTTATGCCTTTTACAGGTCAGCTTTAAACCAGTCAGAAAAGCTGTTGGGAAAAAAACTAATCTCTGCAAGGTGTAAATGAATAGAATAGAAATCTGAATGCTCTGTGGTCCTCTATTTGTCAAAATTCACTTATTTTTTTGGAAAGGATTAAAATGTAGATATATCAGGAATATCTTTCTTCATAGCTCGGTCAAGGTTAATCCCCCTGTACCACGGCGGAAAGAAAATAATAATAATAATAATAATATTTCGCCCTGACGGCTCCTTCCCTATTATGACGCAATAGACCCCATTGTTTGGCTTCGCCCTTTGGTCGATTTTAGGTATAATTGTATAGTAATAATAATAATGATAATGATAATGATAATAATAATAATAATAATAATAATAATAATAATAGTAATAATAATAATCATAATAATAATAATAATGATAATAATAATAACAATGATAAAAATAACCCTTATTTACCCAGGGTAGCCACTTCAGCTTTATCAGCTGATCTTCCAGCGGGCCCTGCATAACAATACCCTTCTCCATTCTTAAATGCCGAGCGCCTGGCTAGAAGGCAGAAGGTCCCATTTTTGTAAGTCTTGGTAAGACTCGACCGGGGATCGAACCCACGACCTCCCGTTCATTTGACTCAATTATTGAGTCAAATGAACGGTTTCTTTGAAACCCTCCAAAGAACTTGAGAATAGAACGCATTTTTTAAAGTAAAACATGTTGTTTATCTTGAGGAGACAGGTATTATTATCATCGTCACTGTTATTATCATTATTATTATTATTATCATTATTATTATTATTATTATTATTATTGTTGTTGTTGTTATTATCATTATTTTGTTCTAATTCTTCTGATTGCAATAATTATTGTTGTTGTTATCATTAGTGTTGTTATCTTTACCATCATCTTTATTATCATTATCATATTTTCAATATTATCATCGTCCTCCTCATCATCACCGTGATTATTATCACTAAAACCATCATGATTATCGTCATTATTTTCATGTATATCATTATCGTCACATGCTTACTTTCAACAAATTTTAATCACTTGTTAAGAACCTTATACTTAATTCTTACTGATTTAATCAAATGTCTCCTCTATTTTGTTCTTTATTTATTTGACTGTACGTAATTCTTTCTTGACAGTATAGTAACTTTATCTGACAGTGTATAGAGTTATGTATATAGTGTACATACACAAAATCTTAAGGTATTTGTTTTTCTTTTATTTCTATGAATTCAGTTTTAATTTGGTTTAATCATATTATATTTATAACATTTTAAATATTCTTTAATGGTCAGGGGGTCTACCTCTTATAAGATGAGCTTCCCAGTAAACCCATCCACTTGCTTCTTCATCTGGTGGATATAGATTACATTCTGTATATATTTTCTTCTCAAATAAACGTAAATATTTGACATAATTATATTTGAATAATTTGTGAAATATGAGTAAACTAAAATTAAACTAATTGTAAAAGTTGAATTAAAAAATATCTTTTCCCCCTGTTTCCTTCCCGTGCTATACCTCTCACAGTTCATGCTACTTGTAATCACTCTTCTCTGGCGGGAGGGTCGTACCACAACGGTACTCTGGCGCTCTATCAAGCTGGGGATGTTCTCTACTTTACCTGTGACGCAGGTTACATCCCAAACTACAACCCACCTACTTCTACCTGTCTAGACACTGGGACCTGGAGTCGTGATGTGATGTGTGAAATAAGTGAGTACCACCTGAACGAAGGGCAATCTTTCACAGGGGACGCTGAGCATGCTGAGAACCATGGACCGATCATAAATTTTTGAGAGGGTGGGGGGGGGGGGGATTAAGCTCACCAAAAATTCTGAACAAAAGCACAAAAAGGTCATCACGCAGCTTGGGTTCATTTTCTCCGCTCGAATGTTCAGTAACAACCCCCCAGATAAAAAAGTACAAGGAAAAAAAACCCCCAAAAGACCGAGAAAAAGGTGTTTTTCAGATCTAAAGGAGGAGGAGGGGGGGGGGGGGGGTGTGAGATAATGTACACTTTGGTTTTAATGGGGTGGCATGGACCGGAAGTGTCCCCTTAAATTCTTCACTGCTGAGAACTAATCACTGAACCACCACTGACCATCTGTTTGAAGAATGTCAGGGTCCTAAAACCTACTGTAGTCCTCGGAATCTTCTTCGTGAGAAAAGTGAATATGCTATGCAAGGTATTTAAACTCATGAGTTAAACTTCCCTAAATATACGCATGGCAGTGGCTTAGCTTTCACTATGAACATGGCGGACAAAGAAAGCGGACAAAATAAACCACCTCTCATTCTACCCTTCACAATGGTTCTGGTAGTCAAAAGAACAACCCTCCACAGCTATTATGTTTAATCATGTAGTTCCAGGTGAATATGCATGTGACACCTGTTCCACATATTTTAGACAATAGCAGTGAAGGGATGTTCTTTTGACTACCAGAACCATTGTGAAGGGTAGAATGAGGGGTTGTTTATTTTGTCCGCTTTCTTTGTCCGTCGTGTTCATAGTGATTGGGCGGGATACGAGCCCCAATTTAATCGGGAAAATGATATATGCAAACAGAGAAAGGGACTACAAGAGAGAAGAGGAGGAAGTCAAAGCAAATGAAAAGTAGCTGGACATAGCAAACCCCTTTCCTGCATTAGATGGCCCAGCTGGCTCTCATCTAATCCACCGAGAAAGAATAGAACCACAGAAGAGACCAGTCTTCCTTCAACGACTGGACCTGCGCAACTCTACCCTTGAGTCTTTTTAATCAAAAAAAGACAAGTGCAAAATGAAATTTCTTTATAAATTGGGAAATGCATAATAGGTCCTATTGAAAGGTTTTACAGGCAAAAAGGACTATCGGATGGTGTGTCAGAGGAGAAATATTTCGAGGGTTCAGTGCAACAAAGGGCTATCTGCATTTTTGGAAATTTTGATGAATCTTGAAATGAAGATTTGTTGCACTGACACACTGCAGTTTAAAGCAGATAGCCATATCTATTTTAGGTGATACCCAGCTGCAGCAAAGTTTGCTGTATAAACAATTACTACCGATGGGTTCCTGGTCTCTACTGGATCATTTTGATGTTGAAATATCATTTTGACAAAAATGCAGATAGCCCTTTGTTGCACTAAACCCTCGATTTGTTTAAACTATTTTTTTTTTGTTTTCCGGGCGTTTCAGAAATGCGGAGTTCATTATCATGAAAACGCCTACAAAGTGATACAACAAATATCAAACTTTGCTTGTTAAAATTGTTGTCAATGACCCCGTTGTGTTTTCCCCTGTGAAATAGCCTCATAGTGCATTCATGGCATGATAGCATAAACCAATCATCTTCGTTTAGCTTCAAATTCAATATATGTTAAA